>JABCKJ010000158.1:0-46152 GCA_018850815.1 Asterophora lycoperdoides
AGCAACCAATGCTTGGTTGCTCGGCGATTTTCAACATATTCCTGGTTCAAATTCAACCTTAGCCAACCCCATAGTGAGTGTATCATACCTATTGTAGTTCACGAGTCTCCATTGTACGTATGACCACATTACGACCCTATGTCTCCGTGTCGACCGATTAAAATGTATTAGACGAGTGGGGTGGGGTGGCTGGACAATAATGATAGTGTGTGTTGCAAGGTATCTATGCGTCTATTGGTTGAGTGGGGGGGTTCGCTGTCTCTCCTACAGTCCATTTTTTGAAATCCAACACGGCCAATCCTCCTGCCTCCGCCTCCTGCTTCGATTCCACCAGTCCCTTCTCCACCGCCCACTGCTGAAGGACCTCCTTAATAGTCGCGCCCGACGAGTTGTCGGCAAACATCATGAATTGCTGGTCGTAAAGGGCAGTCTCTAGTTTCTCTCCCGCAGGCGACACGACGGATAACGTCTCGAATCCAACAATTTGACGCGCCAGTGATCGCTCAAGGCGTGCCAGGTCATTGCGGAATGCCTCCGATGCGAGCAGCTCTGCCAGCTTGGGACTTTTCAATGCGAGAAGGGCAAGAGATCCAATCCGGCCTTGAGTGGGGATGCTGATAGCTCCATGAGTATACGAGGCAAGCCTCAGTCCAAAGCTGCTTTGGGTTTGCTGGGGCGCATTCTCGACAAGCGTCACGGCCCTCTGCAACGATATCTTCTCCCCGAGCTTCGCTATCGTGTCGCGGATAGCACTGCCCACCGTCGCCGACGTGCTCAAGCCGGGCTGAAGCTCAGATAGCAGAGGCGCGTCGTTCAGCAATTCCAGAGAATATTCGTGAAACGCAGTCTCTGAGCCAGAGGGCTCTGAAATGAATGCAGCTGTGTGCGCAATGTCCGCCGCCAGTCTCCCGAACAGCTCATTGCGCCCCACAAAGTCTGTTTCACAGTTCAGCTCCACCATAGCTGCCCGAATGCCTCCATGTCCCAGCCCTGACAGCGACCCAGCGCCGTGGGACAGCACGGCAGTGCTAATGAGCCCTTCGCCAGTGAACCGCCCCTCCACCTTCGCCGCCTTCTTCGCGCCGGAAGTAATGAGGTCGTTTTCGAGCCATTGTAGGGCAGCTTTAACATCGTTGTTAGAAGCGCCGAGGGCTTCGCGGGCCTTGGTGATGGATACCTCCGTGAGCTTCCTGAGCTCGCCGATGAGCTTCACGGGAACTTTTGGTGCCTCGGTGGAATAGAGGCGGCGTGAGGAGGAGCACGCGGCGTAACGGAGACTGCCCAGCATCTTGCTGTTTTCAGGAGGATTCGGTGGTGGAGGGAGGAAAAGTGTCCGTGTGTGACTGTGACCAGCGCGGTGGGCGGTGGGATTCCGAAAGTTTTATGATCAAGACGCGTCTTGCCACCTTCCAATTGCCTTCAATTTCCAACGAAACGACTTACGCTCTGCGGCTTTAGGGATGGACGCTCCAAATAATATCCCGCAGGACTTACTCCTTATACACGACCTAATTGGCGTCCCCGCTACGCCGCCGCCACCTGCCCTTCGGCCACAGAAAATCGTAGAGGATGCCTCAGACGACTGCATCGACAGCTCAGACAGTGAAATCGCGAGTGAGGAAGAAATCGAGGCGGATCTGACTGCCATTAATGAAGATGAAGATGAACTCCCAAAATCAACGTGAGCAGAAAGCACACTCGCTTGTTGTGCTCTCTAACCTCTGCACCAGACCGGAATCCGACTCTAGTTCAGCGGACTCAGACTCAGACTCAGATGAATCTGACGTTAACGAAAAGGCATCTGCCGCCCTTAGTCTCGACGATGATGAGGAGAGTGGTCCCGCACCGACCTCGGGAGTTTACTTCCAGACAAAAAACGAAATTGTAGAGGCAGACATCGTTGTCCCCGATATATCCGAGGTTGGGCCAGAAGAGTATCTGGAGAAAGTGGGCGTAATTATGACCATCATGGGCAATACCGTCATTATTAATGGCGTGGCGTCTGAGAATGTAGGTCGGGGCTCTGATCGTGCTCTGGATTCGGACACTCTGTTGGTCTTCCAAGACCGCAAAGTCATGGGTTATGTGCGTACTCTGCCAGTTTTCCCTGGAATTGGTCTAAACTTCAAACATTTTTAGATCTACGAAACGTTTGGTCCAACGTCCCAGCCATTGTATCAAGTCAAATTCAACAAGGACTTTCCGCTGGATTCTGAAAAAGTCCAAACGTCGCGAGAAGTGTTCCACGTCCCTGCTCGGAGTAATTTCGTATTCTTGAGTTCCCTCAAGAAACTCAAAGGCAGTGATGCTAGCAATGTCCATGACGAGGAGCCGGCCGAGAACGAACTGGAGTTCTCAGATGACGAGGCGGAGGCGGCGTATAAAAGTAATCTGAAGAGAAAGTTGGTTCATTTTTCATCCCCACTTTTTGCTTCAGGCTAATTGTGATTGCAGACGAGGAGAATCGCGGGCACACACCATGGCTGCGCCTTGCAGACAATCGACACCGACACCATCTCAAATGTACGACCAAGACATGGCGGAGAATTTGAGCAGAAATCCGTACGCCGAACATGGATTCTATGATGATGATGGATTCAATGCAGTTCCGTCACGCCCACCGCCTATACCTTACGATGATCCATACTCCGATGCCTACACCTCTACAGCCTCCACCTCTCACCCAACCCAGGAACCTGGGGCGACGAGAAAAGACTTCAAGCACACCCCAGAAAATGACGATTTCAGCTCGCGAGGAAGAGGAAGGGGCCAAGGACGCGATCGAGGGGATTCAAGAGGAAGAGGACGCGGGCGAGGACGGGGAAGGGGAAGGGGGGGTGATCATGGCGGCCCTTCTCCAGGATATCCCATGCCTGACACGCAACACACTCGACACGGCAGCAATGCAGGTGATAACTCTTGGGCTGGACGACCAATGCCCACGCAAGATCCTGGGCCTTCCTCTTATGGCCATACAATTACTCGGCCGTTGTCACCGACATCCCTCGCAATAGCTCGTGCGACAGGCCAGCTACCTGACGGCTCGAACTATGCTGCCCAACCCGGTTCAGGCTTCCCACAACGACCTCCGGTGTCTGCTGGCGTATGGGGTTACTCAGATCCTTTCCGACAGGCGCAGATGTTCCAGTTGGGTGCTGGGTACCCTCAACCTTTCGTCCAGCCCCATATTAATCCACGCTTCGCACATGCGTTCGGCATGAATATGGGTATGGGACATCTCTCGGAGTCTCCGCAATGCACACCTCAGATTAATGCTGTTCCTGGACCTGTATCACCAGCCCAGGCGGCAAATTGGACAGACGAGTGGAAAGCTGCGCCTGGTCTGGGCGCCGGCGATCGCTCGGATAGCTGAGGTTTTGTACTTGGAGCAATCTTATTATTGTCATACAGTGCGCTCAATGAAATTTAGCCGTGAGCATGGTAGACTTCCGCCATGCCAAACCTCTCAAGAGTTGTTCAAACTCGCGATCCGTCGTTTTGCTTTGAAGTCTTCGGAGCACATTCCACACTGGCCTTGTGCCTTGCACCGTATAAACGCATTACAGTCACGGCATGTGCACCCAGCTCTCTCGGTCGTTGTCCTCTCAACCTACTTTTCTGCGGCCCGCATCATTTCAATGTGCTATGTACTTCAAGCTCACCAGCAATCTATGTATGCAATAATGTATTTAAATCCTTACCCACTTCTATTTCCCAGGGCCATTGCCACCCATGTTGAACGTATACGCCGAATGTGGCGCAAAATGCTACAATATCCCGGTATCCTAGTCTCGATGTTCCGGCAAGGCGTGGACATTAGTGCACAATGTGCTCGAACGCACTCGATACCGATGCTCGCAGGAACGGGTTCCCCCAGCAGCCTTGATCCGAGGTGTAAGCAGGTTTCTTGAATACTCAACAGCGCGCGCGTCCAGAGAAAGACTTCACTCACTGTCCATTTTACATTCCAAGGCGCTGACCGCTTCTTTGAACCCCAGCGTTCAGGAATTGGACCATGCCGGTAATATACTACTACCACTACTACTACTACTACCACCACTACTAGATAAAGTCACCCACATCATTCCCCGACAGAGCAGGCTTCCGACCTACGAATGGCTCGTTAGCGCTGGTACCACTGCACATCGCATCAGGCTCGATCAGCGCCATCTCATGGTATTACAACTTGAAGGGCTCTGCGATTAATGTCAATGGTGTAGACGCGTGCCTATCGGTTAGCAGCTTTATGGATATTTCAAGTTTCAACAGCCTTCTATACTACTTACTGGTAAAGCTTTGTCTTCTCCATTGGCAGACCTGTCCAGACGCCGGACGGCGGTCTATTTTCCTAATATAAGTACAGGAATACAGACTACGTCCTTGTGCCAGCCCAGATCGAGCTGCAACAGCAACGAACTAACGTTGGCAATTCGTTGAATCATTTTACTACCAAGTTTAAGGATACCTAGTTGCGACACTTCTATGAGCACATACATATTTGGTAGCAGACAGGTGTGGATGAACGAATTCTGAGTGAAAGATTTTATGTTGGGCTCCGATCCGACATTCCCTCTTCGACGCTCTTCTACATTTCCGCCTGAACGCTACGCTCGAAGCGTTCCATATTATGGACAGACCCTCAACTTCTTCCACTCCAGGAGCGCAGCGTCAGAAGCGTATCTTGCCTTCGCGCTCCAGGCGCGGTGGACCCGGCGTCGGAAATTGCGACGCGGACGTCATGATACTGGATACACAGCGGCGAAAATGTACGTCGCCGACGCGCGGGTCGCGGTCGATAGGCTAACACACGGATATCTAGTTGAAAATGAGCCCTTGATACCTGCGGAGACGCCATTCCTGCTGACAACGAATCCGGCGGTGGCCTCAACATCATCGAGCGCCTTTGAAATCAACATCCATGCGAATGATCGTTACTTCGAACGCCCAGATGTTCTCAAGGCCTATAGGGAGCAGTTAATCATCCAAACCCCCGAATTTACCAGTTTAGGAGATACACCAGCTGGCCGACTGAGAGCCAGGTCTCAAAGCGGACAAATCAATGAGAATGTGCGTCTTAGGACTTTTTGCCACTGCCATTCTCGCTAATACTGGAATAGGGCCCTCTTGAAACGTCTGACGATATCTATGAAAAGCGACACCGCAAGTACGAGACTTTCGAGAAGCGGCAGCGACTACGCGAGAAGGAGAAGCTTAAGCACGAACAGTACAAATTGAAGGAGCGCATCGACCAACTACGCACCATGGACGCCTCAGCTTTCCTTTCCTTAGACGACGATCTTTTCCCTGCCCCTCTAGGTCACACAGAAGCCGAACCCGACCATAATGAAGAAACCGTCTTCTTCCACCACGGCAACGGAGGACCCAACAACGCCGAAGGCGAGAGACGTCGGAAGGAGATGCTGGGCGTTGCACATTGGCTTGAGGAGCGTTATCGAATTCTGTTACCATCTGACAGGATGAAAAAGATCACGGGAGGACTGCTCAGCACGGAGACCTCGGTTGAACCAGAAGCTCCAGTTTATGCGGGACGCTATAGACGTTTTCCAGAGTCGGAACAGCAGGAGCCTATCATCGAGACTGTTCATCAGGACACCGAGAGGTTGAAGTTGAAGATCAAAGTCCCCATCCAACCACCAACTCCAACCACTTTCACTACCAAATCTGCTTCCTCAAGACGACGCCAAAGTGTACCTCCCGCAAGACAGGCGCCGGTTCGAAAAGGCAAAACGGTCCAAGAGGAACCCCATATTAGAACTGCGTCGCCAACATCGTTCGATGTACCACCGTCGACTTCCCCACATGTCGTTCCACCCATATCATCCTCTGTACCGTCACACTATGAAGATGTCCCTCCTTCCCCTCCAGCGTCCCCTCCTCGAGGTCACCATCTCGCTGTTGATCCACACGCCACAGACGACCAGCACGCCGAATATGACCAGCCGCCTGTGTCCCGGCCCACCACTCCGATGTCGAACCCTGACATAGCTGTGCTGGAGCCTGGCAGCCCGGAGACCGAAGATGTGCACGAAGAGGAGCAGATCTCGGCGTCAACCAATCACCCTGAATCCATATCGGCACCGCGCCCTCACAAACGAGTTAAACGATCACCTCTCCCCCCTTCCACATCCTCTCGCCGTGGGTCCAGAGGATCATCTTTGCCTCCAATTACATCTATATCTACTCCACACCGCGCACCTTCACATGCCTCGACTGTCCAGTCCACGAAGCTCTCGCACGGAAGGGGGGCGGGAAAAAAAACCCCTTGCCTGTTGATGATGCAAGCTATTCGGAGTTCGGAAGTCGGTGGCCGCAAAGGCAAACGACAAACCCTTCCGTTCGGGGGCAAAGTTCCTCCGGAATTGGACTCCAGAGTCGTAGATTTTGAACTTCCTGAGTGGATGGATCCTCCTAGGGGCGCTGGAGGTCCAGACTACCCGGAGTACTACGCGGAAAAAAATTCTGCACCGAGGACAGTCCTCAGCGTCGCCACGTAACTTACGGACCCCACAACCACTCGACAGTACCATGCTCACCCACCGGTTTACCACCATTTTATTTATTCTCTTAGGTCATCCACAGTATCGTATAAGAAATATTTATTGTTAACTTTGTCAAGACAGGACTAACATTATTCATCTAATTGACGCCCTCTGAACTCCCTTGTTACGCGGGCAGCGCTGAGGCAATGACACTCAAAGCATCCTTCCGAGCTCCAAATGGAATATCGGCCCGCTTGGAAAGAACGAACTGCGCGTGCCTCAATGGGCCTAGCTTGCGAGGCTCCGTACTGAAGTTGCCATCGGTATACGGCGCAAGGCGGAGATAGTCGCCACCGTATGTTTCTCGTAGCCACTGCACCTGATCCTCCGTGAAAGGCGCCGTAGCACCAGTGACGACGTTCTCCAAAGCTTGCGCAGGGGATGGGCCAAAGAGGTCATCAAGGTTGGTGGCGGTGAAGTCAGGGTTTCTGAACTCGGCAGGGGCCTTGTCGTCGCCACCTTTCTCGAGTATTTCTAGAGTGACATCCTCGCTTGCCAGCGTTTGGTCGTTCTTCGTCGTTGGTGTTGTGCGAATTACTGGCCTAGGGCGTTTGGAATCCTGCGTTCGCATCCCTCCTCGCCCTCCTTGGGAAGCGGAATCGCCGCGGCGAGAATACTGCTTGTCATGCTGTCCCGACCGCTGGCCGCGGTGACCTGACTGCTGACGCTGGCTAAACTGCCCCCGTCGATCAGACAATGCTGCAAGCCGGTCGGTGCCTTCAAATACGTCCACGCGTCGCTGAACAGGTTTGGCCTGAGCTTTCGGCTTCTGCTGAGCCTGGGCAGCTTCACGTGCGAGCCGTTCTGCTCTCCGCTGAGCAGTCAATTCAGCCACCCGTTGTTCCCTCCCTCTCTGCTTCTGCTTCTGGGATTTGGAAAGCTTTGGTAGCTTGGAATCCGGGGGGTTGGTGGATTTAGAGGGCGTCCCATCGTTGTGCCCTGCCTCAGCTGCTAAACGGCCAGCAAAGCTAGTCGGAGAACTTGACTTGAGATAGCTCAAATCAGGCTTGTAATCCCTGCCTCGCGCGTGACCCGGTACGAGTTTTCGGGGTTTACTGAGAATGTCCTCACGGGAAGCTACGTAGACAAACATGAGTTCAGTGTTGCAGTCGTTAATTTAGTAGACTTACGAATGCTGATGTTGCCCCAAGAGCTCGCAATACGGGCATCTGGCGCAGAGTTCTCGGAAGAGGCTTCGATGGCCGGAGGAGTCTTCGAAGGAGCTGTGCTCGGCGTAACAGGATTTGACGGGGCTTTCGAGGAACTGAACCGATAAAACTGGGCAAGAGAGCGAGCCACGCGTCGGGCGACGCAGGGTCTGTACGCGAGCGTGGACATAACCTGGATGGAAGTCGGCACTTCAAACAAAGAGTGGGACTCAGGGGCGGCCCAGAGAATTTATGGATTGTCACGTGCACAGATTTACACACATTGCGGTGCCATTTGCCCAACGACCTTGCGTCGACGGTCCTGCATTGTTTCAATGAATCCCTGGCTTGGGCGGCTGATCGTCAATTTTGTACTCTGTCTCATATGCTTCATTGCTTACTCCTCGCAAATCTTCATCATATGGCCATGGTACGGCGGGGAACTTTCCATCGAGCTCGTTAGCCTCTTGCTTCCGTTCAAGTACGTGCCCTCCTTGCACAGTGATGAATTCATACTGACTCTCTGCGTCAGCCTCCTCGTAGGAATGTTGCTCTGGAATTACTTTCTCTGTGTTGTTACCGACCCTGGCCAGGTGCCGGACACGTGGGTTCGTCGTCTCATTATGAACGCGAAGCGCGGTATTGATAGGTTATGTTCAGAGACCTGACACTCATTCAGATGGTTACGAAG
Organism: Asterophora lycoperdoides; assembly: GCA_018850815.1. Classification (NCBI taxonomy): domain Eukaryota; kingdom Fungi; phylum Basidiomycota; class Agaricomycetes; order Agaricales; family Lyophyllaceae; genus Asterophora; species Asterophora lycoperdoides. The sequence continues at coordinate 8,400 of JABCKJ010000158.1, forward strand.
TCAAGAAACTTACCGGAGAACCACGATATTGTCGGACGTGTGATGTATATAAGCCTCCAAGAGCTCATCATTGCCGGACGTGTAACAGGTGAGGAGAAATGCTCTTACCTGATGGGTCGAGGTTAATAAACTCTCCTATTGAAGATGTGTTCTTCGTATGGGTGAGTTACCCTGCACTTCGGTGACATTCTCCTCACCATTAATCTAAACAGACCACCACTGCCCTTGGATCAACAACTGTGTTGGATACTTTAATTATGGTTATTTTCTTCGTTTTCTCTTTTTCGTCGATCTCTCTTGTTCCTATCATCTCGCAATGATAACACGGAGGGTCTTCTACACCATGGATGCACGCTACTGGGTCCGTTCCTTCATTCGACCACGCAACCTGATATGCTGAAGCTTCTTACAGGATGAGCCATCGACAATGGAAATAGTATTCACAATTCTCAACTATACTGCCTCTGTTCCTGTGTTGCTCACTGTCGGGGGCTTTAGGTGCGTCCTCGTTCCGAATTTCAACAGCGCACCCTCACATCGCGCGTTAGTTTGTACCACTTCTACTGCTTGCTCGGAAATTCGACCACGATTGAAGGCTGGGAGAAGGACAAGGTTGCCACCATGGTACGCCGAGGCAAGCTGCAAGAGGTCCGTTAGCTTCCCGTATCTACTGAAAGCTAGATCTCAAAACTTCTTTCTCGAGTTTAGATCAAATTCCCATATGTGCGTTCTAATTATCATGGATACCACGTATTTTTCCTCACATACATTTAGAATTTGGGAAGGAGAAAGAACATCGAATCCGTCCTCGGGAAGAACATCCTTCTCTGGTGCTGGCCCAGACCTGCACCGGGGAATGGCCTCAAATACGAGCTCGCGGAAGGCGATGGTAAGTGGATGGAACTCTCTCGACGAGATCGCAGGGTGCAAGAGCAGGACGAGGGGCGCAACGTATGAGGCATGAGTGACTCAGACAGAAAGTGGAAAGGTCTGGCGTAGTCACTGTCTGTAAGCATTCATGCTTCATAGCTCTTGCCTTTTCCCCTCGACTTCCTTTCATGCCTTCTTCTTTGCCTTGATTGCCAGATTCATGCTCACCGAGTTCTTTCAGATGGCTCGGTATGGCCTCCGCGTGATCCGTCGACCATTAACAGAGAGGACACAGAGAAGGAATTTGTGCTTCCATCTTCTCCGTGGACGTATGAAAACGGCTCTGTGAACCCCGACCTTGAACCGTACAACTCTCAACGTCGCGCCGCAGCAAGGCGCCGGCCTCAACGATCGACTGGTGTTTCAATGCTTCCACCCTACCACCCTGATTACCAAGAAGGCGCAACAGCGGAGGCAGTATTTGAAAGCTCTGACGAGGGATCCTCTCTTTCGGATGATACACCACAAAGGCCCTCAGTGCGAACGGGATCGGAAGGTTACGAAGTGCGACCAGTGGATCGGGAAAACATGCTGGCGCGATACCTGATGGAAATTGGAGAACAGCCTGGACGATACCATCGCTATATTCCCATAACCGAAAGCGAAAGTGATAGCGAGGACGATGTTGCGCTTATAGACGCCATGGCCAAGAGACAATAATGCTTCAACTCTGTACTGATTATGGTTAATACGACTCTGGTTTTCGTCTACTTTATACATACCTTAATACAACAGATGGAGCATCGGCCAAGCGTGAACCAAGAATCTAGCCAGAGCACCTATAGTAATAGATTGGGGTGTTCGGCGGTGAGGACTGCAGCCCGGTGGCAGACTTCGTTCGTCTTCTCCAAAATGGGTTCGAGCCACCTTGAAAGCTCCGTGATAAATGTGTCGCTGCTTGTAGAGCACGCTTCGCGGAGGCGGTCGACGAGAGAAATGATCTCGGCCTGCATATCGCCAACAAGCAAATTCTGCATGCCAAAAACCAGATCACCAGGGTTGAGTGGCGGTATTGATGGTCGAGTAACTTTGTAAAGGTCCTTCAATCGTTCCGTCAAGTCTCGGATTATGGATTTGTCCTCTTTCTTCATTTCTTCAAGCCGATGGAGGTAGCCCTGGACCTATGATGCGAGGAGCGTGGTTAGAATGACCCTGCGAGGTCCGTTTGGTGAAGAATTACCAGCTCCTTATGTTTCTCGGTTTGTTCCAGCTGCGCATTGAGGTCGGCGAGGGCTTCGGAGTTGCTGCCCATCGCTCCGATGAGAGTTACTGTATCATGCAAAACCTCACGGACATCGTCTCCGATCTGATTCGCCTGCTCCAGGAGGCTCGTCGCCGAAGCCTCGACAACAGCCAACGCCTCCTGCCTCTTCTTCTGCACATCCTGTAGCTTAGCCACCCGCGTGTCCACATCGATCGGTTCCGAATGCCTGAAATACAGCTTTTCATTGATAAGACCCATAAGTACCTCCATAGAACCAAAGATGGACTGGATTTGCTGGTGTAGAAGCTCTTTCGGATCTTGTGGCTTCTCCTCTAGATTCGGAGAAGATTGGGTTGCCAGTGGTTCATGGGTAGTAACACGGGTCTGGAGCTCGAGCGCTTGTATCCACTCTCGCAAATCGGCGATGTACTTCGTCAACTCCTGCTTCACGTGAGGCTGTCTCGATTGATCAAGCAAGGCCCTCGACTGGAGGATGACACGATTTGCCTCTACAATTCGCTTGAGCGCAGAAGTCAAATCCTGCTTGGCTTTTGCCGCCCGTTGGGCGAATTGCAGTCTTTGGCTGTCCAGGGTAGTTCGCGTGGCCGGCGTGGCACGTGCATATTGCGACGAAGTCTGTGTCCGCTTCCACTGGTCAACACTGGCCTGCGCGTCCTCGAGCTCGCGATGATAGTAAACGGCCTGCTGGGTTTGTCTGATTACACTGTCAGTAGGTAGAAGTCAATGTAGGCCAGCCTGGAAAACGTACCTGGCGATGCTCAATGCGGAAGTTGTGGGGGTCTGGACAGACTCGCTTCCACTCAAGACAGGTTCACCGGCTGCGATTTGTGTGATGATCTTCAAAGGAGCATTGTTCTCCTTCCCAGATCGCGTAACGTTTGTCGACGATGCTAGTGGTCCAGTAGGATGATTCCTCTTTTCTGGGGCAATTGTCGCTGTCGGGACCTCGGCCGTTGGTGCAATTGCTGGCATCGGATCCCAAGACGAAGGTCGAGGTTCAGTAGACCATCCACCTGAGGAAGTGGTCCGGTCATTTCCCCCAATCACACCCCCCTCTGCGCCTGCCTTGCCTTTGCCTTTGTCTTTGTCTTTGAACGAATCCCACGGAGAGTCCTCCGCATCTGCATCCTTCGACGCATTCTTGATATCCTCGCTCCAAGGGCATTCCACAGGCGTTGCCCATCCATCACTGGTCTCCCCCCATCCAGCATCAGGCCCAGAAACCCTATCGCCCGTTCCCCATCCGCTCGTCATGGTACCCCATTGATTTCCGCCAACACTCTCACTTCCAGATCCATTCCTTTCAATTTTTAATGTGACCCGAGGATCGCTAGTTGGTGCGCCCCAAGAACTTTTGTGGAGGATACGATCTGTCTTGGTGGATGAAGTGGATGCGTCCGCATTCGCGTCTTGTTTTGGGGTGCCCCAGCTGGAGGTGTCCCATGCCACAGGATTTGACTTCGACGCCTGGCTCGAAGACGATGGAATGGATCCCCAGCCAGAATCTCGTCTTTGTGAACTAGAACTGTCCGAAGGGGAGGGAGGAGCAGCTCTTGAATTAGAGCCGTAGCGGTCGCGACCACGACCCCCAGAAAATCCTCGACTCCCAGTATTCTGTAACACAAAAAAAGGTTTAGATGCGTAAAGAAAAGAGATATTGCCCAAGACGTGCATGGCTGGGAGTCGCGTACTCCCATCTGGAATCTCCAGGATGGACAAACCCGCATCCTCTCCTGCAGGGTTCTATGAGTCTTCCATCGTTTGTGTAGTTCTGCAGGAGAGTCAGTCGAGCGCGTTATGTCGCGAAATCGCCCTCACCCTGCAGCGGGTTGTTCTGCGCATGAATGGTAAATGGAAGTTGGTGGCAACGGGACTAATGCTTGATTTGATATGTTCAAGTTGATATGGATGTAAAAATAAGTAATTTACAGTATGCTAAGTTGCTAACCAGAACTGGCATGATAATTTACAAGCCTGCCGCCCTTTGTATGTAGACCTTCCATATCAGCCCCCCGCTCTCGCCTACCTCGACTACACTCTCGCCTACCGTCGGCCGCACGACCCACTTCCCCCGCTCCTCCTCGTCCTCCTGCACTACCGTTCCGTTCAGCTTCACCTGGATTGGCCCAGGCTTCTGTTTCTTCTTCTTCGTCGTAGCAGCTTTGGCTTTGGCCGCAGCCCTGGTCGGTCGCCCTCTCCCTTTGGCTTTCCCCCGCTTCCGCCCGTTCTTTGCAGGCGCATCTACTTCCTCGTCCTCCCCTTCGTCGTCTTCCTCTTCTCCGCCGCTACTCTCCTCTTCTTCTCCGCCCATAAACGCCACACCGCTGACATACACCTCGGTCTCGCCAGGAATGAGCCTCATCGCCCAACACTTGACCCCGTCTTCATGATTAAGGGTGAGACTGCGTCCACGGGGCTGTATCACCAACGATATCGACCTCAGCAGGTGACTGGGGTGCAGCGGTGGTGCCGGTGAGTTGGATGCTGAGTGGGCTTGCGCAAGATTGCATGTTGGAAGGTTCGAGGTGGACGTGGAGGGAGTAGGTGCAGTGGGTAAGGCTGGCGGAATATATGATGCGTTAGGATAGTGCGAGAATGTTGTGTTCATGTATTGTATAGCTTGCGGTGCACCCGTGGAAGAATATTGTACGGGTTGCGGAGTGGACGCAGGGGGAGCGGGAGGAGGTGTTGTTGCTGCGGCTGGAAGGGGTACAGCCGAGATCGTTGGCGTGGGGGCAGGCGAGGCCTTGATTTGCTGTTTGGAGGCGAGAATTCGAAGTGTTTGGGACGCCGATGCAGCGGGTTGAGCTGAATGTGCTGCTGATGTCGATGTAGACGTTTGAGCTGGCTGGGGTTTGATTTTGATCTTGGGCTTCGCTGCAGCATACTCTGGGAGTAGGTACGGTGCAGGCATGTCCGACATTAGAACGCGGAAATAATCCTAGATATCGATGTCAGGCTGTAAAGTATATGAGGTATTTGTGTTACACACACGGAGAGCTTTGGCGTCCTCCCAGATTCCGGTGTGCTCTTGGTTGAAGGCCATGGCGTTCGCGAACACCAGCTCTACGTCCGCGGCAAAATCACTGACTTGTGCATATTCTTTGCGTTTGATGTGTTTCTAAAGGATGTGAGCGACAATCGCTAAACCGGCCGTAAAGAGCAACTCACGAAAATATTTTCGATACATTGGGGGCGTTTGATCTCCTTGTAGTATAGTGGCCAATCTTTCTTAGACGGGAGGTCGATGAACTCAACGGAGAGCTGACGTCCTCTGAGAGTGGTGTCACAAAACGACAAACGGGGAAGGGAGGGAGACGGACGATTCATCGGTCTTATCAACCAACTTCTGTAGCCTAGCCTTCATGAGGCGGCTGAGGTTAGGCGCCTTGGATTTGCCGCCATCCTCGTTGTCCTCGTCAGGAGGAAGCAGCTTGCTGTATGTCTTGTTCGCGAGTTTCTAGACAGGCGTTGTTAGATGGATAGGAGGGCGTAACCGGCGTTGTTAGCGCTCATGCTCACCAGGAGATCTTTGGCGTCCCTCCAGATATCACTCTCCTTCATGTTATACTGTTTTGCATTGCTAAAGCACAGTTCGAAATCTTGCCTGACCGCCTCGAGCGTTGAATATCCGCCGGTATCGATCTGCTTCTTGATGTCATCAAGTGCAATAGGGCGCTGTATGAGCTGATAGTAGTCGGGATACAGGCGTTTCGATGGACGGCGCAGGAAGTCCGTGGCAAGAGGTCGACCCCTTGGTGCGCGAGGCAAGAGGAAATATCAGAATTGATGTTGGATGAAGCAGAAGGGTGAAGCCGAGACGAAGGAAAACAAGCGAATAGGGCAAGACTCTACGCACTCTTTGTTGACTGCGTCCTTGACAGTTTGCCACAATTTGAGCCCCAGCTGCTGCACATCCTCTTTTTTCGCATCGCTGCTCTCGCCACCACGGGGCCCGCTGACTGCAACAGAGATTGAAGACGTTACATCGACATCGGGGGATGCGCCAGCTGTTTCCCTGCGCCGTTTGGTCCGCGGCCCCTCTATTTCGTTTGCCCCATTCAACTGCTCGAGTTCCCGCTTGGACATGGTCGCGTCCTAGTAATGGGCTCTGTTATATGTTCGCTGCACGAGGCTGGTAGAGTATGGTAGGGGGTTGTCGTCGTCGGATATCCACAAACCAAGGGTTGGACTCAGTGCAAGTGGAGGTATGATGAACTATCCGGTCACGTGTTGGCAACGCGTCCACTGACACGCGTCAACAAACCCTTGACGCGTTTGACAGTCCAAGTCAAGTAGGTTACGTTGATCTATAGACAGTGCTACAAAGCGGTTGCACGTTGCGGAAAATCTTGGAAATATATATATATATATATGCATCTAAATCTCTACCTGCAATTTTGCCACTCGAAGCGACCGCATCTGCAGTTTTGCGGCTCGAGAATGGTTGTTCAAACCGCCTCCAAATGCCCACGAGGCATCGAGAGTCTTTTCCTCCTTCGTGGCGTATTTACGAAGCAGGCCAGCACCTCCAGGCTGTCGCATAAAATCTGAGTGAGATGATGATCGTGTAAACGTAGAATGGCAGCCATACGTGTTCAGCGAGGTACTTCGTGGCGTCGACCGCGAATCCGTCGATTTGTACAACACATCTTCCCGGTATTGCGCTGATATATTGGATGAGTTGATTTGTATCCCAAGTAGCACCACCCCAAGGCTCCTCATCGTCTTCCGAAAATAACGCTCCAGGCTGCGACTTGCGGCGCATATATTGCACAGCTTCCACGACGTCTTTCTCTTTGGCACGACGTAAGCGTGTCGCAAATCCGAACTGGTGGAGGGCCAGAATAATCCACTTTGACGGGTCCCAGTCGGTTAGAGATGGTCCCGAGCGAAAGTCGTGGGGAAAAGCATGCTGGTGCAGACATCACCTGTCAGTGTCAAAAATCTAGTATGTTTCTTTGGACGCTTGTAACTGACATGCTAGCATCGCGAAGTCAATGTCAAAATACGAGTCGTTGTAGGGCAGATCGAATGCGTCTCACAAAGTTATGATTGCCTTCACCGCCGGTCAAAAGAGCAAGAAGCTGGGAAAGAAGGATGAGATCAAGGCTTTTGCGCAGCCGACTTGCACGATCATCTTACGAGATTTCCTCTGGACGTGTTTTCGTCAGAGTATGGCTGAAGACCATCCCAATGGGCAAGTCTGATGCCATAATTAGCTCAAATACAGATTGGATCGCACTGGGGACCACCAACGAATTGACGAGAAATGTACAGTGCCAGACTGCCAAAAGCCAAAAGCATTGAGATTCAGACACCTACAAAAGGGAGAGTGACTTACTGGCAAGTTTGGAAACCAGACCGCCCCATATAAAGCCTCCTACTGCGTCGCCCCAGATGTATCCACAGATTGTGGGTATAATAAAGCCGAAAAGCATTGCCGAGGGAACTGTCGATTATTGCTTCAATATTGCGTGGCATCCTGGCAAATACAGTCACACACCATAGTATGCATGTTGGATTCTAACGACTGGAAGGGGTTGGTTGATCAGACTGTAGGCATACATATCTTATAACAAGTTATCGTACCTGGGTCGACGAGGAGGTCCTCACGGTCAACCAGGTCTAGCCGTTCATACTTGGGTTTGAAGAAAATCCAGCCGATATGGGAGTAAAAAAGGCCACGAGTGGCGGCGTATCTACAAGACAAGGAGGTAAGAATAGGCACGAGGGTGGCTACAAGAGGTTTAATCACGGGTCGTGAACCGGGTCATCTGTAAACCTCTGAAGGGATATATGTACTGAGATATATTGATAGTTAAAATGAGTGCGGCGGGCTTACGTGGTGCAAGCGATGCCGGAGACACCTGGGACAAATTAGGCTGACTATACATAGCTATCATAATGCGCCTAGTCAAGGGCTACACGCACCACCACTACCGGAAAACGCGTCGGAAATTTTGGAAAAGCATAATCTCGCGTCGTCTTCGCACCTTTATTGATCCCTGAAAGGCAGAAGAGCCCATTGCGGCCAAGATCATGCGAACGCCCCAACTAGCCCGGAAGGCGCGATGAGAGTAAAGACGATGATAACCGACAGTAATGCTGGGGCCCTGGTATTGAACATTTCTTACACTCCCAGGAGCAAAAAGAACGCACCCAAAAGTACCCATTTGCCAAACGACAAAAGATAAGACAAGAGTCGCTGCGGGAACTGCCTGTGGCGGCCAGTACAACGCGCCCAGGATGGCAGCGAGGTGAACAGATACGAAGAAAATGGCGTTGGACCACCAAATTTCAGGCGTAGGAACCATGGTCGTCGCGGTGGGAAGGAAAAGATCGATGTGCAGTAACAAAGTGTTCACAGGTATATATTTGCTACTGCCACTGTGCGGGGGTAGTGTCGAATCACTTACCGGTTCCCCAAAAATCAGCACCACTGCTGTGCAGTGGGGAGGAAAGGATGTGCAATAATAAAGTGTTCACAGCTCTATATTTGCTGCTGCCACTGTGCCGGGGGTAAGTACTTAGTATCGAATCACTTACATAACGGACGTGGTTCCCCAAAAATCAGCGCCACTGCTGTGCAGTGCGCGTCATCGTTACCGGCGCCCGTACAGCGAACGGGAAAACAAATCTAATGGACGTCATCACTTATCACTCGAATGTGATGTTCCCTGCGCGCGTCTGCAATTTCTCTTACCTGATGGACTTTGAGCCCATCTGTAGTCCATACACCCCATTCCCCGTCCCCTCCTACTCCCATACCCATGCCTTCCCGCTTGAATGACATGGCCCCTTGTATCCAGCCTCCTCCACTGAGGTGGATTTCTCGGAGCCCGAGAGGTAAAAGAGCATCGAGAATTGGCCCAACTGTTTCGGGGTTGATACCAGAGCCTGGAAGGATACTCAGGCCCCATGGCTCGCTCTCGATGAGGTCTTTCGTCGTGTGGAATAGTGACTCCAAGGTGGACAGTGCTTCAGGCACCGATTTGCCTTGCCCGCTGTGATGTGGCCATGCACATCAGATCAAGGAGATCTGTAATATCACCGGAGGTCTGCATTACCTTGTTAAAATGCGTGAAATGCCTCCGATGCCCTCGATATCAGCCAGGGCTGCGATGCAGCATGAGATCGCCAAGCTTTAATGCGAAAACGAGACGCGATAGCTCACCTTCATCAGCGTCCCGAGTCATATCGAATGCTCGATGGAAACAGACTGTTTGAGACGGTGACTCAAGTGAGTTGCTAAACTCCAATCCGCAAAGCAATATACCTTCTAATGGTAGAGCCTCATCTACAATTCTACACGCGAGTGCGAGTGAGATGAGGTTAGTGTTCAGGGAGAGATAAATACTACTACTCGAACGTACTGCTTCATACGGTCCACATCTACTCTTCCGTTTCTGTCTAGAATACCAACGACGATGCCCCGAACACCAGAATCCTTGAAGATCCGAATGTCTTCCAGCATGACCTCGAGCTCCTCATCAGAGTACAAGAAGTCCCCCGTTCGGGGTCGCACCATCGCCTAGTAACAAGGGCAAGTTAAGGCACGGGGACCGAGCGATGAACGCTAAGGTATTCGCAGACCATAATAGGGAGGCCGTTCACCGCTCTCTGCACAGCTTTCAAGAGACCGAGACTTGGAGTGGTTCCACCGCCCCGACCTAGATTCGCACATAGTTCGAGTCTGTCGGCGCCAGCTTGCTTAGCACTAGGGATGATGCTAGGATATCAAAACGTGGAAACGATATTGGGAGAATTGAACGGACGTTATGGCAGATTGGACAGAGTCGACACAGACTTCGATGACAATTGGAGAGAGGAGAGACATTTTGCTTCGCCAGAAAACCAGTGGCACTCGGCTTGCCGCTGTCCTCCGCTGTCACCTGCCAAGCCAGAACGCGCGTTGTTTGGGTCGTGTTTGGGGCCCAAGGCGCCCGCGATTACATACCGTGACTGACTCAGGACAACTTCAACTTCAACTCTGAACTCAGAGTCAGACTGCACATCTTTCGTTACTTTACTTATATTTGGCCTTGCCAGTGCCTCTTAGCCTACGTGGCTTGTCGGCAATAAACTGACTTCATCATCAGAGTCAGACTGCGATGCCCTGAGCCTCGAGCACACACGTGAGCATAACGTAAGCATCATCGACGACTCCGAGTCTGCATGGTCTGTGGAACAGGTAGTACCGGGTTCTTTCTGATGGTGGATTTAGTTGAAGGAACCCGTTATATTGCCCAATCAACCTGTCAGATTTCTTAACGTTCTGTCAAGTCATATGAACCATGGCAGTTGACTGGGTTTTTTTTCTAGCTGGGTATTTTGCCCGGTTTGCAACGACAGAAAGCGGATGCATTTGACTAAGTCTTGATGTTTTTTGCTACATTGACGTCGATTCGGAGAGCGGACTGAAATAGCTGGTCATAATTTGAAGCCGAGTCGAATACACGAGGCTGGAGTTCTGGGATGATGGAGGTAGACCAAGCCTCATAGAGCAGAGAAAAGTGCGGTGCGTTCAAACCATACAACATGCGCAACCGCATACAAAGGCTCTACTGGCCTGGTTTATTTTCTAAGCACTTCTACCCCACGCTTCCGGATGCCAATCGGCCTTCGTGCAGCTTGCGCCACACGGCATCCGCGTATACGCCGCTGGGCGGGGCCCATCGGTTCAGCCTGGTCCTCGCGAGACCGAGGATATGGATGGTTGGGGCGTCGGAATTCCCCTCTATAACCGCACCGGGAAGCTGGACCCAGCGTATATCTCTGACTCGGATATAATGAGGTACTGCACATTGCTTCACTTTCAGTGTTAAGATGCAGGTGGTCACTCAATATTATAATAATGTCGTTCAAGCTGGAAGCACCAGATGCTTTTTCTGTAGGCTGCATTTGCATTACAGGTTTCAAGAAATTACAATTGATGCGACAAGAACCTCTCGTCTCAAGAAAAGTGTGGCGTGTAAGGTATGTCGGCGAATATCAGTCATGCGAAGGTATGGATTGCATCCACTGCGTCGGTGAAGGCCCACCAATCTACGATAAGCATTCCCTTGGTTTGAAGCAACTTCCATAACTCATTCCTTCCTTGATCCTTCCCGATGTTCTTTTTGATGTCTCGTAGGTGGTGCGCAGAGCGCAACCCTACTGCGTGAAACATATGGATGACGTGGCCAAGATCCAGGCTCCGTAGAAAGTTGCTAACGTTGGCCATCCTTGTTTCTTCGTCATCCGTGTCCAATTCCTTCTTGAAGGTAGTCCGAGAACGTCCAGATGTAGAACTTTTGTGAAACTCCTCCGAGTTCTCTGGTATGATCTGAAGGGATGGGGACCTAGGCACAGATACCCGCGGGGGACTCCAGACGTCCGTAGACAGTGTCGTGGGGGCCTGGTGGGTGCGAGAAAAAGACCCAGCTTCGACGCGAGGTGAGCGCTGTGTGGGTAAAATTGGTCGAGTTTGAATAATAGTACTTGAAGAGGATGTGCTGGCTTCAAGATCAAATCCGAAAGACGACGGCCCTGCTTTGACGCGACGTTCTGGTCCATTGTGGTGACGGAGAGATGATGGTCCCACCTCAATGTGATGTGACGGGGCCAGCGAGTTGTATTTAGACCCTATACTCAAGGTGGACTGGGGAAGCACGTGGCGAAAGCGGGGACATGGAGGCCGCGTTGCGCCAGTGGAAAGCGAACCCAGTGGGATTGTTGGAGAACCCAGATTGGTGCTCGCTGAGGAAGACAAGTTGGATCCTTGACCGACGCCAGGTTCGTTAAACCGCCCCATTGGGTGCGTTGCTGTGATTTCCGTGGCATCAGGACGCATCAGGCTAGACTTGGCGGCGGGCCTCTCCCCAGGCCGCCATGGCTGAAAGCTTTCCTTCAGCAACTTGCTAATGCTCGAAGCAGATGCACGAGGCTGGGAAGGAGCCATAGTTGACAGAGAAAAACGTTCTTTGTAGCCATTGTGCCCAGCTTTCTATTAGAATTGAAGGTGGTTATGAGGAACAAGCATGCAGTAAAATATATGTGAACGCACACGAATGTCATTTGGTATTAGTTGCCCTTTTCCGTGGCATTCAACGTTACATCTTATGCAATTGCGGCAGCGAGAGCCTACGCCCATCGCACATCGCTGTCACCATGATCAGGCCGAGCGATTGGAACGCAGTGCAGTTACTACTTACAACATGCTTTAAGCGACAAAACCTGTACAGACAACCGTAAGAGAACAAAATTGAAGTGGCGCCTCGGCAGGATTTGTAAAACGTACCAACAAGTATCACAGTTGGACCTTTTTGAGTGGGTAGTAGATGGAGCTTTGGTCTTCCAGTGGCTTACGGTGATCGCCAGACGTCCCGTTTCACCACTCTTGTCATCTCCTCCGCGCTTGTCTTTATGACTGATCAAGTCAGTAGGCGTGTTGTCGTCATCGACGCTTGAAGAAGAGTCTGAGTCGCTAGCAGAGTCAGCTCGTCGCGGTATCACGGTTTGGATGCCGGTACGAGCCGCTCTAGCGGGCGACACAGAAGTCCGAATTCCTGACATGATGAAGGGGATCAAGTGATCTTCAGGTAGAGTAGGGTACAATGAACTCACGAGGAGCAGCTATATTTTGCAGCCGTGCTGATTGTCTGAGGAGTGCAGTGTTGGAATCCTCAGTATCGGTCGGCGTCACGAAGTCTGAATCATCTGAATCACTATCTATGTCCATGAAGTCGACGTTACAAGGAGATACAGAAAATTCAATGCATGCAAGGACAAGTCAATGAGGATCGCAAGAGCCAAGAGGGTCGAGTTGCAAGACGTAGAGGGCCTAGAAGGTTCCGGAGAGAAGTGACGTGATTGAGTATGCTGCAAACATGTTGTTCTTGCAGTCACATCACCCAAAAAAAGGCTAAGAATTCATTGGAAACCCCCCATCGACATCACCCGCGAAAATTATTATTGGGGTCCTACAAAATCCAGAACAAGTAATAAAACATTGATTCATAAAGCTGTCAAACAGACCTTTGCAGGTCCTCATAGAACTTGACTGTCTTCCGGACATCAGGACATATTGCAAGCCGCACTCTCTCCCCGTCCTCGACGATCCCATGACCCTTTTTCTCGCACCACTCGCCAAACCTTACACCATCCGGTCCAGGGGCACCACAGACGCCAAGTTTCACCAGCCTCGAAAGCCTATCACGCTGTATGGACCACTTCAGCTGATGTATTGCAGGCAGGAGAATCCGAGAGATGTTGTGCGACGCGGACTCAACGTCCGGGAGTACGTGCGCAATAGAGCCCAAGAATTGTTCACGAGTGGACCGACGCCGCAGCTGTACAGAGAGCACATCACAAGCATGCCTGCGCGCCAATCGCAGCCCGAGCTCGTATTGTGTGATGGACTGCGAAATTCGAGGATGCCCAGGTGGCGTTCAGAAGCCTACCACAAAGGAGTGCATCGAACTTACGTTACGCGAGCAGAGATAGGACCCGGTTCTCCACCTTCTCTCGATGCCAAAGCCGCGCATCACACCACGATGGATGAGGTCGCCTATTGTGGGGCGGAATGCGATACCGTGCGGGCTGGAGCCAAAGAGCGAGTGTTGAACGCGAGATGGTGCAACTATTCTGATTCGGTTCCTGTGGAGGATTGGGTCATCTGCTAGACCAGCGAGGATGGGTGATGCCTGTGTCAGGGCGGCAAGGTCGGGAAGGTCAAGGTATGAGACTGAAAGGTCAATGAAACACGGATGAGCATGTTGCGCGCGGTTGCAACAAGTTCGACGAACATATATGCAGAAGCACCTCTTGTGGGATATCCAAAATGCAAGGCGCATGCAGCGAGTTCATGGCGATTAAAGTTGAAGGATGGATAGATGTCGCCGCAGCAACTGACAGTGAATCACCCACGCATCACGACGCCTATATCGGCCATCGCCCACGTGGGTGATTTGACGCGACGCGTCTGAATCTTGGACGCGTCTGATCACAATCTGATCACGCCGACAGCACAAGACGTTCATTGAGGTTCAGAACTGTTTGAAAACATGCAGGTATGTGTCAAGGATTTGTGGATTCTAAACCAGATGTGAGGTAGGGATTATAGAGGAAACCTATCTACTAGTTGAACAAGGTATGCGGTCGTGGCTGGGATTGGATCTGCGACAACTACTGAAAAACTAAGGATACAGACTAAGTATGAGGACATGAAGTAAGAAGGGAATCAGGATGTTCAGAACAACGACAGCTAGGCGCGATAGGTTTCTTTTCCGAATGGAGGTATAACGAGAGCCAGGATCAATGCATGCAAATGATTGCAATGGACACAGGGGATGGAGGAGGTGGACAATGAATGGACAACAGATGGGATGGACAACAATAGACGGGGGGATAGCTAATTGGAAGACTCAATGCAAGAAAGGAATAGCATGAGCGAAATGATCAGATCGTAGAGGTCGACTTCTCTACGTCCACTCTGATCCCCCGCATGCCAGAATCATCGATGCTCGGACGAGAAAGGCCTCCTCTGAAGCCCATCTCGAGAGAGTGATAGGTCGAGGATGGCGCATAGGCTGGCGCAGGTGCTCCGACCTGGCTATCGCCCTCCGCGATGGGTTCGCCGTCGTCGCCACCAACGGCGGTACTCAGGCTGCCGAGGTCCATGCCCATACCAAGCCGAATAGCCTCCATTTCGACCACATCCTGCTCCATCTCCAAGTCGATATCGGGATGGAGACTTCCGATGGTACTAAGCATGACGTTGGAGTTGACAGTGTTAATTCCGCGAGTGTGGCGGCCCCCGAATACACCCGCGCTCTTGTTGCGATGCGCCGGAGGGGTAAATGGGGAGCATTGTTGCTGGGTCATAGACTTGGTCGTGAATGCTGCGATGCCAGTGCCTTCGGAGTGGGAGACGGTCTCAGAACCCCGTTCACGAAGATCAAGAATCTGAATTGCGAATGTTGTTAGTGCATATGCATATATGCGTGTCGCGAGCATTTTTCTTACAAGTCTACAGGCAAGAACCGGGCCCAGCATGACGCTTAAAGGGATATTGATGGCAGAAATGACTTGACGAGGTCTGTGAGGTGGCTAGTTAGTTCTGGACCAGTGGTATATTGCTAGAGGTGCGTACTGGAGATAGAAAATGCCGTTGATCTAGATACAACCATTGAGTTGACGGTAAGGTTGAGTCAACAAAACAGGGCATACCAAGTTCGCAATGGAGATCAAAATATAATAAAAGACACCTGAATAGCGAAGTCAAATATGATTGTTATCGGCGCCACAATCTCAGAATTTGTCAGACGATCTTACCTTCGCGAAGAAAGGTCTGGATAAGCCTGCTGTTCGGTCCACCGTTGCGTCTGCGGATCGTGAAAGCTTTCCAAACAGTCATGGCGGTGACAACGGTGTCAAATAGGAGGGGTGCAATCTGTAAACAATATCAACGCGTTGCCCAGTTATTGGGCTCAAAGTACGAACAAAAAATCCTACAGATCACGGTTATGTGTAATTCGAACGTGATACGATAATAGGTGGACTGACCAAGAAGATGCGCCGAATGAGGCTTTGACATCGGCAGGCAAGGGCCCTTGTCCTAAAGCGGCAAAGGTGTGAGTGGATAACAGGATACAAAAGGACCAGTAAGGGTGATGCTCACAAATGGAGGTCTGGCAAAGGGTAACACTGGAATGCAGTCGTCAGGATACTTCACAAATGTGAGCGCGTTGACAGACTTACAAAGCATTTGGGTCGTATCGACATAGAGTTGGTACGCTATTACGCCAGAGAGAGCGGACAAGAGGAAGAGTAGGATATACGCGTTGCGATTGAAGAATGCGTAGGTCCGGATAAGGAGAACGGCTGATGTATGCGGCAATTACTATCAGAGGCATGAGGTGCAAGGTGGCGGAACGCACACTGGGATCCGACTTGGTTCCACATCGCTAGGGCGACCGGAATCTACAATATAGTACGTTAGCGAACGAGCATACAGAGCATACAGCCAGTATGTATAATGGTAAATAGAGTGAGAGGTGCGTGGAACTGCTAAACTTACTCGGTAGATCCTGATGCACGTCTGCAAAGGATGATCGACGACAAAGCAGTAAAGCAAATACGGGACAACGGTAATAACCCAGTAGCTGTGAAGCACAGCACCGACGTCAGTAAATACGCATGAATCATGCAAGAATAGCTTGCCGGCAGAAGAGGTACGCTATTTTGACGGGAGTCCAGTGGGTCCTCCAGACCTGTAAGACGGCGTCAGGAAGGACGATGGGACAGGCGAGGCCAGATGGATAATTACAAAACGGTATTCTCTAGGCAGACTAATAATCCAGTCCCATAACACCACGGCATCTATGGAAGAACACGCGTCAAACATGCCTGGAAGGACAGCGGGAGGGAGCTGAGCTTCATACACATGGCTGGTGAAATCCTCGGGTTAGCGAAATTTGACGGAGAACTCGAGAGGAGTATACGTACCACAAAAGTATACTTGAGTGACATAGATAAAGTGCTCCGCCGTCGCTGGGGTATCTATCTGGAGGGCCATGGGAGTGGGATTGGAGAGGGATAGGAGAGGGAGATGGTGGGGGTTGGAAAACAAGAGTGAGACGAGACGAGGGCATTTGTCAATCGCTGCAAGAAGCGCGGGTGGTCCTCATTCGGCGATGGCTGCCCCGAGAACGCTCGTTAACGACGCTCTGCGGCTTCGACCCAGTCTTCGCCCAATCTTCGTCCGATCTGGCCTCAAGCTTCCACTCCGTTTCTTCTCTCAGCTGCGCAGCCCCAATCCGGGGATTCTATTTCCCCATAGCGCGCTATTCCACGTAAATGCGCCTCAGTCTTACGGGAAAGCGTGTCAACGAGCCTCGAGGACCCCCATGATGATCGAGATCGCGCTCCCGATCGAGTAAAAGCCGACTTTGTGGTTGTTTGGCACACGCGTTCCTTCCCGTCGCTGCGATGTCGTCCGGCGTTCAACACATTCGGCTGCGGCACCCAGAGCCAAAGCCAGCTGAGCCCAAGCCAGCCAGACACACCGGAATCCTCCAGGACCAGCTCCGCAGGTCAGTGTCTCTGTGCCGTGAAATCTTCCACGCTAACCTTCCGCAGAGCCCAGCGCCGCCCATGGACTCCCAGCTTCTCCCTCGCGATCCGCATTTTCTTGCTCGTCCGCATCACGGGTGCGATGTACTCCAATATCGATGATTGTGACGAAGGTACCCACATGAGACCCGTCTCTGCAGTCTGGTACTCACCATATCGCAGTCTTCAACTTCTGGGAACCGTTGCATTTCCTGTCGCGAGGCTACGGATTCCAGACATGGGAAGTCGCTCCTCAGTTCTCAATCCGCAGCTGGGCATATATATGTCTACATCTCCTTCCGACTCGTATTGCTTCGACTTTCCTTGGAGCCGACAACAAGGTTAGACTCCGGCGACTCTTTTTGAAGGCCTCAATGTTTGCTCAATGTTGATTTTGTTCTTGTCAAGCGCCCGGCCTTCTTTGCTGTCAGAATGTTCTTATCAGTGATTTGCGTCTTCGCCGAAGCCAAGTTATACAGAACTGTCTCCGAGAGAATTAACGAACGAGTCGGACGTTACCTCTTCTTCATGCTCCTTGTCAGCGCTGGAATGTGGAATGCCTCCTCAGGTAAGTCTTTTACTTCTGCAGGCTGCATCATTTAACCCGCGCCGAACAGCATTCCTTCCCTCGTCCTTTGCCATGTACATGACCATGTTCGCGTTCTCGTATGCACTGGAGCGACCCAGCGTCCATAAGTCTCGGCGAACCCTATTGGCCACTTTGTCTTTCGCAACGGGTGCGATCGTTGGATGGCCATTCGCACTCGCACTCGCCATCCCATTTGTCTTCGAAGAACTTTTTGTCTACGGTGCTGACCTTGTATCTCCCGAGGCGTACCGGTCGTGGATCTTCAAGCGGTGGAGGCGCCTTTTCGGTGGAGGCCTTGCCGCTGCTCTCATCTTTGTAATCATGACTTCCTCTTTCTTCATGGCATACGTGCTTATTTTTTCCTTCTAGGTTCCCGTCGTTGGCCTGGATAGCCTTGCATACGGGAAACTTACGATTGTTCCTTGGAACATCGTGCGCTATAATATCTTTGGCGGTGCTGAGCGAGGCCCGGAACTCTACGGAACATCGCCTTGGAACTATTACTTGCTCAACCTAGTCCTGAACTTCAACATCCTTGTGCCGCTGTCCCTTCTGGCGCTTCCTGCTCTTGCGGTGACCTACTTCGTGGACCGGAAGCGCCTTGGATTAGTCACGCCATCCGCCAACGAGAGCTCCCCATTCACCATTTTGGCCGTTCGTCTCCTGCCTCTCTATCTCTGGATTGGTATCTTAACGCTGCAAGCCCACAAAGAAGAGCGCTTCATGTTCCCGGCCTATCCCTTGCTTTGCTTCAATGCAGCTGTAACCTTGTACCTCATGCGCGGCTGGCAAGAAGTTCTTTTCATCAAGGTCACCAGCTCGCCCTACCGAGTGAGTTACGCTCTCTAGCTTTAGTTGTTTTACCACTAAATCTTCTGCCGCAAGGCGTCCCAATCCATGATGTTCGCCCGGTTTACCTTATCCGTCATCGCTGCCACATCCACCCTCTCCCTCCTCCGCATCATGGCTCTTTGGGAATACTACCACGCCCCCATGACCGTGGTCTGGGCCTTGGAAACGAAGGAGCTCCCGCGCCTCCTGAACACGACCGGTCTGCTCCCCACGTACTCGGGCATCCCGGAGGATGAACAGCCTCGTATCGACCTTTCGCCCATTAAGCACTTTGACATGACGCTTTGCGTGGGCAAGGAATGGCACCGCTTTCCCGGAAACTATCTCGTTCCCGACGATGTCGCTGTTGAATTTATCAAGAGCGAGTTCAAGGGGCTTTTGCCAGGCCACTTCAAGGATGTAGCTGCTCAACCGGGATTATCCAGTTGGTGGTTGCGTCCTGGTACCCAGCTTGTTCGCGATGACCAGAACGATTTGAATAAGGAGGAGTTGTCCCACTACGTATGTCGAATCGAACATTTGCGTCCATCGGTTTGATCAACGTTACCCTCTAGGTTCCTGTGGAGACTTGCGATTATCTCATCGACCTTGACTTCCCTCTGCACCCCGTCGAGTCTGCGCTCGAGCCTCGGTACGCCGTCGACGACAAACACTGGGAACGGGTGTTCTGCAAGCCATTCATCGATGCCAAGCACTCTCGACTCCTGACGCGTGCCTTCTGGATTCCGGGAGATATTTGGCAGAGCAACAACGAGTTCGGAGACTACTGCCTCCTCAAGAACAAGGCTCTGCTCAACAAAAAGGAGGCACACATCAGGCATCGTGTGGCCCAAGGCGAGATTTAGCAAAGAGCGGTAATCTAGAGAGTTAGACAGGCACAACATAAATTAAAGATCATAGATGTAGGGTAATGTAGATATACTATGTTCCTATTACAAGTTAACTACATATTAGTATTGTTAACACCGCAGCCCTCACCAAACCCTTGTTGCAAGTAATAAATCGCTGAAGAGGCTTTCATTCCAAACACGCGCAACAACCCGATTAGTACTAACAGTTGAACCTCAGGCTCTTTCTCCTCAAAGCACCATGGACTCAAACGACGCTGGCGCCCATGGACCACTCTCATTAGATCTAATCGCATTGTCTAGTTTAACGCCGCCATCTCCAGTCTTAGGTCCAACACCGCTAGGAACTGCTTTCTCTTGGTCAGAAATCCACATCGAGCTCGACTTCTCAGTGGACGATATTGGAAATCCGACGTCACCTTCGTCGGCTTTCGGCGCTAGTGAACTTGGGCTTGGAATACTGCCTAGCCGTTGCAGCGTAAACAGCGTCGGCACCGTTAGCACTTTTGGCATTTTTGGGAGCGGCCGGACACCCTCGCCTAGTACTTCTCAGGACTTCGAGGAACAGAGATACTCGCCTTTATTGGAATCCGAAACTATGTTCAACTCCTCACATACAACCGCAACCGCTACCCTCGCCGATTCCCAGACCTCCGGCGCAACAGTCGCAACCGATGCACTTGACCAATTGCCAGAGAACGATAATTCTCATGTCCGAGACAAGAAAGGACTGCTGCTAGATTGTCTTTCCGATGCCCCAAACTATCATGTCCCTCATCTAGCAACACTCATCAATTCGGTTGCGGAGCCTTCTATGTCGCCAGCTCCCGATTCACATCTCATCCTCTCCCCATTTCTCGAACAATCACGTCCAAGGGCGAGTTCTAGCACGGTCTCTACAATCGACGATGGCCCCGTCGACGCCCTCATCCGACACATAGCTTTTGAAGCCGCCTTAGCACGACTAGAATACAATCCCGTAGCAAAACGTTCTTCTATGGTCTCAAAGTCTATCCCGAAAAGTCTGACATGGCTCAGCGACGCAACTGTCGAAATCTTGATCGACCAGGAAGGTTTTCGCGCAGTCTTGGCCTGCTTCAAGTATTCTGGATATCTTAGCGCAGGATCTCAAGCCAACAAGCATGCTTACGAAACAGTCCAGTTTAGACCCACAAATAGGCAGGTGTTTGATTTCCACTATGCGCCTTTGGAGGGCCTTCCAGCTTTGCGACGGATTTCGGCCAACGGAGACGAATCTCGGGACTACATCTCACGGCAAGCATCTTTAGGCTTGAAAGCGAACGGTGTCTACTTTGTTCGCGGAACGGAGGCTCTGTCTTTCCCTGTGCCACGCGTCGAAGGCGAAAGAGAGCCAGACGCTTCCAAACTCCAGTGGCGATTTGAATACCTGGTGGACGACAAAAAGGCCGAGGGTTTGGGAAAGAAATCTATCGACGGAGAAAAGACGTTGACTCCACTATCCTTTTCGTGTTCCCCACTGCTGCTCCACCCACTCCAGGGAAAGAAGGTGCGCCTGATGCAGGTCTTCAAAAAGACCGTTATCACCAAAATCAGTGCCGAAAAGATGGAGCCGCCTGGTCTGCCCTTGAAAGACGATCGTGTTTTTCTGCCACTGAAGACTGTGGGAGCTCATCTGTCGCCGACTCCTCCCGGAGCTGCCTGGAATGCACACAAAAGGACAGTTACACATTTCGTACCACTCCTCGATCATGGACCACCACCTATCGGGAGCATGCCTCCCCAGGCTGTCACACCCACCCGCCGTCGCCGAGCTTCATCTGCTGGTGAACGCAACCTACCGGGAGCAAACACTCTTTCATCATACGTCCGTCTTGCTTCTTGCGGGAAGTCGCCATTACTATGTCAGAATATCATTCCTCGCTCTCGCCTCGCTGCCATGTTGGACGCTGAGGTCAAACGGGATCCATTCCAATCCCCGGTAATGGTTCCTCCCATTCAAACGGACGCCCCAACATTCCATCCCCTATCCCCTTGCCCACGCCACCACCAAGCAGTTGCTCGGTAGACCATAACCACATGTTATACCTATTTATCTATTATCCACATCCACTCCAGGTATCAGCACAACGTTCTGTACACATTTTTATATTCATAGAAACATGGACACTTGTTGACTACATGTTACAAATCGAGAGGGTGTCAAAAAGGAGAGTCGTGACGATTGCCTAGGCACCAAATCCATAGAGTGTGCGGCCGGAGCGCTTCAAAGCGTAGACGACGTCCAGAGCGGTCACGGTTTTACTGTGGGAAAGAAGTGGGCAAAAATGAGTCAGTCGAGAGCCGGGGCCGAACGATGGTGGGTGTATGGAATGGGACTTTGGAGCGCGACGTACCGTTTGGCATGTTCGGTGTAGGTAACGGAGTCACGGATGACATTCTCCAGGAATATCTTGAGGACACCACGGGTTTCCTCGTAAATGAGGCCAGAGATACGCTTGACGCCTCCACGACGAGCGAGACGGCGGATAGCCTGAAGCGGCACCAAACGATCAATAACGCCAGGCGGGCAGATTGTACGCGTGAACTCACGGGCTTGGTAATACCCTGAATGTTGTCACGGAGGATTTTCCTGTGCCTCTTTGCACCACCCTTTCCGAGTCCCTGTGGCAGACGACGTTGAGACTGAAGTCGAAGCCAAGGGGAATGCAACATACCTTTCCGCCCTTTCCGCGTCCAGACATGTTAGGCGAGGTTTACTTTAGTGGATACAGTGAGGTGAGGGATTATCTTTGGAGGAAGCGTCCTCGAGGTCTTGTTGATGGTGGTGGTAAGAGAAGGACGGGACGCGTTGAAAGCACCTAATTATATCCACATTTCCAGCAGCCCTTCATCATCATCATGTGACATGTTCATCATCATGCTTGCCCACGTGATAGCGCTTATTATGAGAGAGATTTCATTGTCAATTTGACGAATGGCGTTATCTTAAGCTTAAGATTGCGGAACGGGTCGATGGTTATAGCACGAGAGAATGAGCGAGAAACAAATTCTCCAGACGCAGAGCTGACGCTGCTGACAGGCCTGTTTTGGGCGCGTGCGAACTTGCGCGTCGACGCCGCGTCGCGTGAGCACCGCCGAGGGTCACGTTACCCGCCTCTCTTTTCACCACCAATGCACAAGGCCAGCAGCTCACTCGTTCGCCAGAGCCAACACCTGGGCAAGGCGTCCCTCAAGCGCGCTCTCAGCACAGAAAACCAGCCCGCTGTCCAGATTACCACACTCCCCAACAAAATCCGAGTTGCGACCGAGTCCTCGCCTGGCCATTTTTCCTCTGTGGGCTTGTACATAGATGCTGGCTCTCGCTATGAAACCCCGGAGACGTCTGGTGTCAGTCATTTTCTTGACCGGATTGCATTCAAGGTTTGTGTCAGTACCACTAGGTACAAGATAGGGTCTGACATCGTTATGTAGACCACAGCAACACGAACAGACGCCGAAATGTCAGCTGCAGTCCATATGCTCGGCGGCCAGATAATGGGTTCCTCGTCAAGGGAGTCAATAATGTATCAGTCCTCACACTTCCATCAAGCAACACCCAACGCACTTTCCCTGATATCTGACACCGTCCTCAACCCGTCCTTCCTGGCCGAGGAAATCGAAGCCCAGCGCGACGCAGCATTCTACGAGGTCCGCGAGATCTCCTCCAAGCCCGAAATGATACTTCCAGAAGTCTTGCATAGCGTTGCTTACGGCAACAAGGGTTTGGGAAACCCCTTGCTCTGCCCGGAGGAACGCATCAATTCTATCGACCAGCTGGCATTACGCACGGCTATGAAGGAGTGGTACCGCCCCGAACGGATGGTCATCGCGGGCGCAGGTATGCGGCACGAAGAACTGGTAGAGCTCACCGACAAATACTTTTCGTCACTCAAGTCGGGGCCTGCGCTCACATCCCAATCTCAAACGCGGACGGCTCCTCAGGTCCCGCCACACCTTCTCTCGCCGTCTTCTCCCGCTGTGGCGAAGTCACTCACGCGCGCTGCGTCGTATCTGTTCCCTAATGCCGCTCCGGCGGGCACCATATCAAGGAACTCGACATATACTGGCGGCCACCGATTTATTGCTGATACGACACAGGAATTCAACCATCTCTATGTTGCATTTGAGGGAGTAAGTATCCATGATGAGGACATCTACGCCCTCGCGACGATGCAGGTTCTTCTCGGCGGAGGAGGCAGTTTCTCCGCAGGTATGCTGTTCGTCGTTTATCTCCCTGAAATGTACCTCAATATTTTTTTCTGTCAGGCGGCCCGGGCAAGGGAATGTACTCCCGTCTTTACACACACATCCTCAACCACTTCCCGCAAGTTGACCACTGCGCTTCGTTCCATCACATCTACACAGACTCTTCGCTCTTTGGTCTCTTCGCGTCCTTCGTGCCCGCCTCGTCAGGTCTCCGGGGCGGAAACACGCCCAGCCAAATACTTCCTCACCTCGTGCACCAACTCTCTCTACTTCTCTACACCCCCATCCCTGAAGAAGAGCTCAGCCGGGCCAAGAATCAGCTCAAATCCAGCTTGATGATGGCGTTGGAGAGCAGGGCTGTCGAAGTTGAGGATCTCGGTCGTCAGGTATGTGGTTACGCTGTTCTTCTTGACAAATATTCAATGCTTTGTCGATCAAATAGATTCTAGTTCATAACCGGAAGGTCCCCGTCACAGAGATGACCGACAAAGTCGAACTTGTCAAGCCGGTGGACATCCGCCGCGTCGCCGCCCGCATATTTGGCCCCAATTCTGGGAACAAGCCGTCCATCGTGTGCATGGGCCATGAAGAGACCGGTGCCTGGGAGGACGTTTTTACAAAATACAGCGTCGCTGCACCCTAGGTGTTTTTCTACATACTTATGCTATTACCTTGGTCGCGGTGGCCAGGGCTTCTGCTTGCTTGCTTTTAACAGTTGGTCGGAATCTACCCTTCATTTATGATTTTTTACAATTGTACATACACCACACAACCTTCACTGCATAATCGTACCGCGCTTCGCTACAACTTCCGCTATCCGTAAGGCCAGTCCCTTTAGCTCTTCATCGGCGTCCAGCGAGAGCTCTGCACCGTACACAGATACACCTCTGCACCCGGCTCACGATCCATCCACGAATTCTGATGTGTCGGCCTCAGGTTAGTGACCTTGAGGAGAAAAATCAGCGAAGGAGTCTGGTAACACAGTGCTCGGACTCACCATGAACCGCTGGCCAATCTCAAATGAACCAGGCGACGCTCCCTCGGAGAACGACAGGTTGAGAACATCCCAAACGTTCAGTAGAGCCTTGCGGTGTCCTGTGCGCTTCTGGGTCCGCGCGTCTTGGACCACGATGATTCTGAAGTTACGGACGTTTCGAGGAGGGCAGGTGTGCTGGTGAAAGCAAGTGAATAAGGTCAGAGCTAGTAATCGATGAGGCACAGCAAACCACCCGTACCTTCATTTCGCTCTCCATGTCCTCGCCGGCATGCAACTTCTCTTTGTCGAGGCGATTGCGAATGTGATGTGCCAGCAGTCCGCATTCGGTTTTACTCAATCCCGCTAGGACACTGGGTGCCTCAGCGGGATCTTCGAGTTCGTCGTACATGCTCTCGATGACGTCGAGAGGAAAATCTGCCCATAAGTAAGAGGTCAGAACAGAGTTCTAGAGGTGTTGAAAGGTGGCCGAACCATCTTGACTTGGTCTGAACTCCTCTACGCCAGCCTTGCGCTCGAGGCGCTCGACGTAACCCTCGTAGCGGTTCCATTTCTTCTCGTACTCCGCGCGTAGCTTCGACATCTCAAACTCCCATCGTTTCTTTACAAAGAAGCGCAGTGAGAACCGTACAATATATAATACGAAAAAAGTCGCAAACCTTCCATCTCTCCTGTGCAGCTGCCTCTTCGTTCAGGTTCATGGGCCCTTCTCGCGTTTGAAGTCCGTTTTCGCCTTCCATAAATTCGATGTACGCGATAGGATGCGTCTATCAACGTCAGAATAGCGTGAGTGACCCAATAGGCATAGAGGCATAAAAGTATGGACGCGATCTACCTTGACCACCACAATGTCCATGGCAGCGACCATCCCGCCGTCAGGCGTCAAACTGTGTAGCGTGGAGATGCAAGGGCCGGGGCTCCATCCCAGTTTCGCATGCCACGGGGCCAGATGCGACGAATTCCCTGATAAGACCAGCTTGACCGAATTGTACGCCTCCAGCACCTCGGAAGGCTCTTTCCTCTCCGACGACAGCTATATGATAGAGCACATGAAAAAAGATATGATAGAGCACACACAGATACGAACGTATGCGCCAGCGACACCTAGCTTCCGACCGATTCGGATGAGGCCACGCTTTACGGCGCGAGCCAGGGGAGCATCGATTTGCGCTCGGAGTCGATACCATCCGTCAGTAACTTCGAGCTCTGGACATGATTCAAGAGGTGCGCCGTCGTCTGCGAAGCCGCCTGTTGTCCAGATGATGTCAGAGACACACAGAATCATTGGGTAGGCGGCGGGGGCATCCTGTGTGGTGATCAAACGAAGTGGAGGCCGGTTGCCTCTGTTCATTTCGCGCTCATATCTGGCAACATAATGTCAGTGAGGATAGGTAATCGGCGTCGCCGAACAAATACCGATAGAACAGCTGTCGCATCACTTCAGCCCAGCACCATCGTTTCTGGTTTGGTGTGCTTTCCCTTTCGGGCTCAAGGCCGACCAGCGCAGCGAGCTTCCAGAGGATGAGAGCCCAGTGGTTGTCGACCCAGGGTTTCGTTACCAATGAGCACCCGTTGTCTAGGAGGGTATCAAACGCTTCCGCAGGTCCGAGGACAACAGGGGGTGCGGAGGTGAGAGGGTATAAAGGAATGGCGGTGGGGGTATGGAATGAATAGTACATTGCCACCTTGGGCGTCATTTGTAACAGTTCTTGCGAGTTTCTAATACACCAAACATAAGCAGGTGAATGGATAGAATGGAGAGAGTACCTACATTCCCATGGACTCAAGTTCGTCAGCTGTATATTGCTGGGGAAGCAGTCCAGATGAGGCCAACGTCTGGCGATTAGGAGGTTTCGCTAAAACACGAATCAGCGCAGTTTGAGGAGACGTTGATGAGGTCTTACTGAGATCAAAGACGCCTGTGCGTGCAGCACGACCCGCTTTGTCTTCTGGTCTTTCCTGCGTTAGCCAGTCAGACTTCACGTTGCTAGGCGTCGCTATTTGTAGTATATGAGGAGTCTTCAAGGCCGCCTCAAGTTTAAGACGACCAGGTTGGCCGGGCTTCATACCCGGTTTAAATGGGGTCACAAACGGTGCTGGAATTTTCCTCTTCAAGGTTGATCCTCCTGCCGATGCTCTGGGATGGCGAGCAGGAGTCGCGATAGCCTGAAGGGTAGGGGTCGAGAAGGACGAAGAATCAGCGGTGATAGGCACTGAGGCTAATGGGTGCTGAGATCTTGCGGTGGCGAATCCAGACGGGTGATTAGTGGGGTTGAGTGGTGATCCAGCCAAGTCAAGATTAGTAGAGGTAGGCTTCTTGGCCATTAGCGGAGATTTGAATGGTTTAGAATTCTTGCTTATGAAGAGTTCTGTGGGTGTCATGGTAGAGGCAGATTTGGGCGCTGCACGAGAGAACCCAAGGGGTGTCGGAGTGCCAGGAGAGTTGAAGCCCGGTGTGCTGAAGGAGTTCCCAACAGATTGCAGAGCAGGCCGCAGTTGAGAATGTCGTAACGCAGGAGTGGAGGCAGATTTGAATACATTTTCGGCATCTGTCGTGTCTTGAGGTGGTGGAGCCGCAGAGGATGGGCCAGGAGATTTGTCGACCTCTTGCCATATTTGCTGCATTTTGACCTGAGCTTTAGCAAACGCCGCGCTGGACGGTGCTATGAAGCCTTTATTCGAAGCTTTGGCAAATCCAACGAAGGCTGGAGTTTCAGTTGTGTCCAATGCAGCTGACGCAGCCTGAAATGCCACAGGAAGCGGGGCTTCCGTTGAATTGAACCAACTGTCAAAGTCTTGCTCCTGTGGTGGCGGTGAGGGAGATTTTTCTAGATCCTGGGTGCTATTAATCGATTCGTTACGCAGCGCAGAGACTTTTAGAAAGTCAGGCATCGACATGGATGAAGCAGTACTAAACGCGGCATTGATGGTCTTCGCACTTGCGAATCCAACGGTGAACGGGTTGTCAGGGTCGTCTGCTAGTAAGGATGCATCATTTTGTTCAAGCTCGACGTCATCTGGTACGAAACAATTAGCATCAGCTTGTGTAAATGGACAGAAACTGTTCCGACCTGAAGAAACGTGTCGCGGGCGTCCCCATAACTGACTGTTGCCCTTGGTCGGAGATTGAGATAGTTTCGTTTCAATCTCATCGAATGCCTCAAGGTCAGCTTGGCTGAGATCTCCAAATTGTTCGTCGTATGTGGGCGAGGAGAGTCGTTGACGCTTCCTAACGGGTGAGCTATACGGCGATGAGTCTGCAAAGAGCATTCAGAGGATATGTCTCGTGTATTTTGTTCAAGAGCTCACCGAGGCTTCGTATCATGGTGTCGACAAGTAGAAATTGGTAAGAAGAGATCTATAGCAGTGCAGGATGAGGTTAAGGGCGATGGCCCAAGCCAAACATTGACAAACGCGTCCAGTCGCGTTACAAAAACGTGAGGTGTCACATATCACGCACTGTCGTCACACTCCTAGACGCTTGCGGCTTGAGCCTTGCCAACCCGCCGCGGAATCATAATCAATGACAATCATAATGAGCTCATCGTGATCTTTACTGTGTTTACAGATTTCCACCATGATGAATTTGGGTGCACTCACTGATAATGTGGCCCCACTGTCTCGGTGCATATCGCAGCCAGCGTTGTCGAAAGAAAAGCTTTGCAGCTGTGACTACCTCGGCTCAATTATAATAGTCTTCGCTAGTCTTCGTCCAAATTACAATAGTAGCGATTGATCCAAAATATAAAGAGCTGAATGCTCTGACACAGACAGAGCAGCCGAGGATAATAAGTGTAGCAACAGTGGTCACCAGCTAATTAAGGGACCCTCCTGTCATCAGCAAATCGGGGAACTTCATATCTCTCCGTACATAGCCTATATATACGTTGATATTTACCACAAGGCCACATCCATCACATACCTTGGGCATTTTGCAGATAATGGCCTACTTCACCGTGAATGCCGTT
Source organism: Asterophora lycoperdoides (assembly GCA_018850815.1). Classification (NCBI taxonomy): domain Eukaryota; kingdom Fungi; phylum Basidiomycota; class Agaricomycetes; order Agaricales; family Lyophyllaceae; genus Asterophora; species Asterophora lycoperdoides. The sequence continues at coordinate 37,129 of JABCKJ010000158.1, forward strand.
TTCGCAAGGTTTGTATGGATTGTCAATGGTCACATAGCATGATATTGCCTTATATTTTTGCAGACTTTGCCAATATGCAACGTGTATGTGCTTCAAGACCACTCCTTACAATTTTGTTATGGACTACATGGGGTGATATGGGCAAGAGCTACGACATACGTGGTGGATTGAGCATGCAATATATGTCATGATATTAATCAGGCAGAGTGTAGATCCAGGTAAAAGATTCAGTGCACGACATGGAAAGGACAATCATGGTGATATTACAAGGGTATATAAATAACATATAGATTGTACTACGAAGCACCAGTGACCGAGCTAGATGTATCCGATGCTGCAGCCGCCGCTGCCAGGCGGGCTCGTTTGGCTGCCTTCTGTTGCTTGAGGAGTAGAACATCATCGACAATGGGTACAGGCAGAGCATTTGTGGCCTCAGGACGTTTAGTAACCGGGGCCCGAATACCAAAGACCTCGCTAGGATATGCTGTTAGCCAAATTGCCTGGCTGAAATGCAGATACTAACTGATTAAAATGTTCGAGATGGGCTTTGGCGTCGTCATTGTCATCGAACATCTCGACAATCATTTGAAAGAAGTCGGAGTAGTCGAAGCCTGCACTGCTTGTGCTCCATGATAGTGTTGATGTGAGGGCATACCGAACCTATAAGGTTCGATTAGAATCTGAGCTCAGGAGATTGTTGAGGAATTTACCTGAACGGCGGCATAGGCCACCATGCGGGGTGTCATCACGATGAGACCAGCGAGCGCAGCATTGCCTGAATTCCCACGATTGGTACCAGCAGTCTTGAGTGCAGTTGATGGACCCTGGAAAATATGGCGACATGCCTTCGACAATAGTCAGCTTGGGAATGGAATGATCCCATAAAACCTACCCGGGAAAGCAGGTGTCCGCGAAGCAGAGAGTCATCCATATCTTCAGGTTTGTAGATGTGGCCGTCTGGATAAAGAAAACGAGGAAACATATTTGCTGTGACGGGGAGTAGCCCCTGAAGAATCTTGTCATAAGTCCTGTCGCAGCAAGTTGTCAACGTTCAGAGATGATAGAAAACAGGGTATAACATACTCTTGAGTTGCCGGATATGCTATCGGGCATAAAAGTCTTGCAGTCTCCTGGTGCCCAAAGCCGCGCTGGGCCTTCGAGTTGATGGGAGGAGTGAGTGAAGCCGTAACATCAAGGAGTATGTAGCTAGATATTCTTGAATTCAAGGAGTTTGTATCGTCTGATCGTGTCCTTTTCATACCCAATGAGACCTATGTGAGCATACTGGTCAATGATGACTTCCGACCATCAAAGGTGCATACCTGGGAACATATTCGTTTTCGCTCTCGCCGCTCGGCAGAGAGAGAAAACATGGTCTTTCGAAATCCTGGAATCACCTGGCATAGAATTTTCCAGTTCTGAAGAAGTCGCTTGTCACTATCCGACAGTGGTCAATGTTGTCAATTCAGCAAAGAAAACGACACATACTGTTCAGAGAGTTTTGTTTTGGAGGCCGAACCCTCCTCTGAGTCCTTACCCTCCTTCTCATGCTCGCTTTCCTCAGAGTCCTCATCGTCAGACTCTCTGGTCTCAAATTCGATGGCAAAGTTCACAATGCTATCCACCATTTGAAACACGTCACCTTGCCGGGCATACAAGCGGCCATGGTCAACGTAGCGTTTATCGTCGTCAGAAAGTGGGTTTTCCTTATTTTTGCGCTTCCTAAGGGGCAAGTCAGAAATGAAGTAACCTGAAAGGCTTGAGATTCACCGTGACTTCACTGGAGAAAGCGACTCGGCTCTTCTATCAATGAGAGAGTTGACCATATCAACAAGAGCCGGGTCTGTCAGAGAGGTTGCTGCCGAGGGAGAAGATGCCATTGTTTCGAAGAACGAGCAAAGATGGGAGACATAGTGGTTGGTGTGTTCGACCTTTTCAACGCGAAGTGACAGGGGCTGAGATATCAAAGCAAATTGGTATTTGGCTGTGTTGCGCATGATGGTGATGCAGTTAGGTGAGGACACACGTTTCTCCTCCACCACGTGTATTTTTAACTTCTTCCTTTACTTTTCGTGGGCTCTCCTCATTCTGAATTTCATGGAAATTGTCATTGTGGCTCGGTGCTTAGCCCCTGACCGGCTGCGACTGATAACTGGCTGTCCCCCGGTTCTTCAGTGAATCCCAAGTAGCCATGTTTTACCCAACTGGCCTCGAGGACTTGGACCGTATTACGCCCCGCCAGGTGTTGGAGATGAGCTATCTCAAAAAGCAACGGGTATGTCATGTCATATGTATGGTTTTCTTGGTCCAATTTCAACCCTTTCCAGGCAACTGGCCACATCGTCGAGATCATGCAGTACTACATTCGCAAAGACGTCAGCGTTCCCGAGCGCTTCCATTGCAGTCCGTTTTTCATTCGGAGAAGCCATGACCTGTTCGATGAGGCACCTGTCCCGGCATGGGCATACGACTATGGTACTCGATGGCATGTCCGAGCCCGCGAAACGTGTGTTCGGAGAGTGGCTCATCTTGCCAGAAAGCCGTTCAATGCAATAGTTGTGAGTGCTTTCATCTTCGTCTAACTGTACCATATCTGAGTACACCTGCGCAGTCGGATGAGATGATTGAATGGGCCGTTGCAGTGACATCTCATCCTTTTCCTGTTGTCGACCCAAGACAGCCATCGGCGCTAATTTGGCCAGCCTCTACCCCCAGTCGAAAGGCAAAATCTATTCTTCCCACTCCTTCATCATCCCGTTCCCATGCTCAGCGCACATTGCGCAATAATTCACCTTCACCGCAAACTCTTGCTCCATGCACTTTGAAATACACTTGACGCATCCTTTGCGTAGCTTGATCGATCACTACTGAATAATGAAATGATATCCCCCCTCGCAACCTTTCCTATCATCCATGCCCACCTGTGAACCGTGCGGACTAGCCTTTGCGACTGAGCGAGGCCTCAATCAACACCAGACCCGCTGTGTCGAGTACCAGGCAGCCGACGACAGAACGGCTGTGGTGCCAAATGCACTCGACATCATAGCAAGCAAGCGGCTGGCTAAAAAGCGCAAACGGCTGGAGGAAATGAAGACGGAGCTGGCTGGACCATCAATGGTATGCTCTCTACTGATCTTTTTATGTTTTATGTCTAACTCACATGTATATGTAGACCACAACTACTGAGGCATCTTATTCTCCGATTTCCGAAGCCCAGCATGTTCCGGATGTTGACATGAATTCCCCTCCATCGCCTGACCCTGTAGTCCATGAAGGGCGTGGGGCTCGCAAGAAGCGTCTAACGTGGAAACGCCTTGAGCAGCTACCAGCTGTGCCCACTCCTCTACCCGAGCCAGTTGCGCCGACTACAGATGACTCTGATGGCCGAGACGACACCCCTCCACCTCCCTCCGCTCTGATATGGGAAGTCGCAGTACGTACTGCACGCAACTCATATGGGTTGTTTCGAGAATATGCTTGGCGACCAACGTATAATCCCGATGACACTATCTCTCTGGACAATCTGTCGAACACTGGGACTATGCCGACTGTGTCAATACCAGCCGCGCCATCTGCATTGGTCGCAGGTACAACTGCGTTGAACTCGGAAAACCCTCACCATCCCTTTAAGAATTCGACAATCTACGGTCTCATGAGCTGGATGTGGACCGGCTCCCCACTCAAATCGCTGCTCGAGATGACAAAGCTGATAAATTTTCTGAAGTCTGACGACTTCCGAAAGGAGGATCTGGATGGTTTTGATATTCGCCAGGAGACGCGTAACCTCGATCGGCACAACGAGTACCACGAGCCAGATGACTCGAAATCAGATTCAGCCTTGCCGGGTAGCTCTACTCCTAATGACGGCTGGATGGAGTGCGAAGTCAGCATTCAGGTTCCTGATGGCCAGCGACACACTCCTGACACAATCCCTACTTTCACGGTTCCTGGCCTGTTTCGTCGCTCACTTGTCGAGGTCATGAAGCGTGTTTTCAGCAGCTCTGATTTTGGCCCCTTTCATTACACGCCATTTAAGTCCTTCCAGCAAAAAAGTGACTCCGATGAGCCGCAGCGCCTGCATGATGAGCTTTATTCCTCCGACGCGATGATCGAGGCCGACCAGCAGCTACAGCACCAACCACGAGAGCCTGGATGCAACTTGGAACGTGTTGTCGCCGCCCTCATGTTTTGGTCTGATTCCACCCATCTTGCAAGTTTTGGTAGTGCTTCTCTGTGGCCTATCTATCTCTGGTTCGGCAATCAGTCAAAGTGGCTACGCGGAAAGCCGCGCACTGGATCGTGCTGTCATATTGCGTATATTCCGAAGGCAAGTTGTGATTCTGCATTCCTGTTCAAACACTAGCTAATTTTTGAATACCAGCTCCCTGATTCTTTCGAAGATTTTTACATAGATCTGACGGGGAAGGCACCATTACCAGACATCCTAACACACTGCCGTCGTGAGCTCCTTCATGCGGTGTGGAAATGCATCCTCGACGGAGACTTCCTGTATGCCTACGAGCATGGTATTGTCATCCGATGTCCAGATGGGATCCTGCGTCGCTTCTATCCACGATTCTTCACGTACTCAGCCGATTACCCTGAGAAGTAAGTTGTCCCTATTGCTAGCTTCATCTTTAATTTCGTTTATACTGACTGCTCCCATCTACAGAGTCTTACTGGCCACAATTCGTAACTTGGGGAAATGCCCATGCCCTCGATGCACCCTTCCCAAGGAGAGGATTCCAGAGCTTGGGACCCAACTGGATCTCCGTCGTCGTGTGACACTCGCTCGCCGCGATGATTCACCGCATAGGTTTAGAATCCGCATTGCCCGAGAGTTCATTTATGAGCGTGGCTTCGGGGTCAAATCTGCAGCCGTCGAAAGGATCTTGGAGGCCGATTCATTAGTACCCACTTTTGCAAGTCATTTTTGCTACCTTGGGAGCTTTTACACCGTCTGATTAGTGCTCTTTATAGAACGCGTTCTCGATTCTCGCAAGATTTGGGTTCAATTTCTTTGAGATGCTCCCTCCAGATTTCATGCACGAGGTTGAGATCGGGGATTGGATGGCTGTGCTAAAGCACCTCCTCCGTATCCTCTTCGCCATTGGTGGCAACGCGGTGCAAGCTCTGAATTACCGATATCGGCAGGTCCCTACCTTTGGTCGCGCTACAATCCGCCGCTTCTCTGATAACGTTGCTGGTCTGAAGAAGCTCGCGGCGCGTAACTATGAAGATCTTCTTCAAGTATGCAAGCATAACATCTTCTGAAAGTCTCATGCTGATTCCTTGCTCTGTAGTGCGCCATGCCAGTCTTCGAAGGTCTTCTGGATAGTCGGGAAGATAACGACACAGTTCTGACACTCATCTTCTTGATCGCTGAGTGGCACACACTTGGAAAACTACGACTTCACACCGATACAACTCTCCAATGGCTTGAACAGTGCACCACAGACCTTGGCCGCCAGCTACGGAAATTCAAGAAGGACACCTGCTCCCATTTCAACACTCGTGAACTCCCCAAAGAGGCGCAAGCACGTGTCCGCCGTCAAGCACGCCAGACGCCTAAAGCCTCGACGGCTGGTTCCTCTGCCGAGGCCGCTTCAAAGCCCGCGGCACGTGGTAAGAAAGAGTTTAACCTCCATCTTATCAAGCTGCATGCGCTGGGAGACTATGTCCACTATATCCGTCGTTATGGGACCACAGATTCTTATTCAACACAGCCGGTGAGTCAGGGAATATGTGTACGATCACATCTTTCTCAGTTCTTGACCAGGGTGAGCTGGAGCACCGTATGGTCAAGCGTTTCTATGCACGCACCAACAAGAATTCGGCCGTCATGCAGATGACGCGGTTGGAGAGGCGAAATCATACTCTGGCAACGCAGGCTCGTGCTCTCACAAGGCAGAAATCTCGACAGGCTCGAGGCACCAACGCATCATCGTCTGAGCCCAAACGTATGCAACGTTCACGAAGCCAGGTCACCGTCGGATTCGGTCAAAGTGAGCCCCTCCCCGCCACGCCGTCCCAACAGCACCACCATATATCCAACTCGCGAAATTTTCCGGTGCAAATCCAATCCTTCATCCTTGCAAATAAGGACGATCCGGCCGTCGTGGTAAGGTTTTGCTTTCAGCAGTTCTCAATGATTGCACTAACCATTGCTGCGACGACAGGACTTTTACACCAGGCTACAAGATCATCTGCTTGGGCGCCTGCTCCACCCTGATTGGTCTGGTGGCCCCGACGAATTCACGACCGAAGAAAGGAGGACTCTCGTCATCTTGAATAATCGTTTTTACCGCCACAAGGTCATGCGAGTCAATTATACAGGTTACGATGTTCGACGAGGCCAAGACTCTCTGAATGCACGTGGCAACCATGCTGACATCCTCACCCTTTCGCCCGAAGGTGATGGCGACCACCCCTTCCGCTATGGACGAGTCATTGGGATCTTCCATGTCGATGTCTTCCAAAACACAGTACCCAGCATGCCTCCCACCCCCGTCTCGAAGGAAGTTCTGTGGGTCCGATGGTTTCAAATTGACAAACCCTATCGTGCGGGGTTCAAACATCGGCGGCTCTATCGCATCCACTTCGTGCCGGCAGACAGCCCTGGTGCTTTTGGATTCTTAGACCCCGACGAGGTGATTCGAGGGTGTCATCTTATTCCGGCCTTCGAGCATGGCTCAACTAAGGAATGGATGCCCGGGCACTCGATCTCTCGAGAGGACGATGAGTTGGATGACTGGAAATATTTCTATGTCAACATGTGCGTCAATCTCATCTAATTTACGTCCTCCAAGTCGTCCTATTGACAATGCGACAGATTTGTTGATCGCGACATGTACATGCGCTACGCCGGCGGCGGGGTCGGGCATTATGAAGTACCTCTCAACGACGTGCGCGCTGAACCTGTTATTGCCGAAGATGCACTAGATCGGCCTCAGGATGTCGTGGCCATAGCCGAAAGCGACCTCCTGCCGTTAACCCTAAATCCTGACAGGCTGCGTCAGGAAGCGGAGGCAGCAGGTGACGTTACCATTGACAACAGTCACGATCCCGACGATGAGCACGAAGACGATCTCACGCCAGAGCTGGAAGACGAGGATGGTGACCTGGATGAAAGCAACGACTCGGACGAAGACTTGGGTGCTGAAGATGGCGAGGACGGTGCTGGAGACTTGGAGGATGAGGAGGGGTATGCCGAATTGTAGTCGACGTCGTAGATATCATGTTTCGTTCCCAGTGCTCTCTTTCAATTTATGCAACAAAAAATTTGTTCCTCCACGGTCACTGTAACAGTCGTCATTCCGGCTCCTGAACTTCGTTGAACCTACAGGGTTCTCATGCATACCCAATATCGATCTATATGGCCAATGTCCATTGTCTACATTATTGTAGAAACTATGTCAATGTTTCTCGTTCGATTGGCAATTGATCCAAGCCTGGTGATGCCCTACCGGGCAATATATGACCTTGCCAATCAGCACCATGTCGGTGATTTTCGGCATCAGTCCAAAAGGGTCCACCGGAATTCCCCCGATTTGCTGATGGTTTTCCTTTCCTTTTCTGCGAGTCACGCTTGTCCGGATTTCATAAACGGGCCGCACCGACGACGTCCAGCGATGAACGGAGTCTCCGCTAATCATGCAGCAACTACCAGGGCAGCAAAACCACCTCCAGCGGGCCCTACTCCGCCAGCGCCCTCCACTGCACCGCCCACACCACCCGTCACCGTCAACAGCACACATCCACCACCAGCTAATCGGCCAAACCCTCCACACAGCCATACCCCCGGCACCAATGGACACCTTCATCATGCGCACAAAGGGAAGAAGAGGAATGACGTGCCTGTAGACCCAGTGACGATGTACGAGAGCTTAAAGAACAGGATCGCGGCTTTGGAGGAAGAGGAAGTCCTCGAAGAGGAGGAGGAGAAGAGATTCAGTGCGTCAATCCATTCAACTGTATCCCTTTGCGATTTATCTTGACTGTACTAGCCGAGGAGGCAGTCAAGTCGGTGAAGGGCATGGAGGAAGCCGCCATACACTCCAAATATATTGAACTGGTAAATTGTTACTAAATGGCCCAGCACTCAACTAACGCCGCCTCGTGTAGTTTGCAGAGCTAAAGCGGGTAGAACGGGACCATGCAAAAGAGAAACAGAAACTTCTGAAGGACAAGGATGCAGGTACGATGTGCACCAGCTACCTAGCCTTAATTTACTCATGATTCTCTTACAGCCAAAGGCCAGCTAACGAAAGCGAACCAGACGAAGACGAAGATGGAGAACCTTGCCCGAGAACTGCAGAAAGTGTGTATTTAGGTTTTCGTATATTCTAACCGCTGACTTCGCGTATGCAGGACAATAAACGGCTACGAGTGAGGTCTCTCAGCATCGGTATCATGGACCTGCTAACAGCAGCAATAGGAAGACGGAAAGCGACTCGCGCAAAGCGTCGAGGAAGCCCAGGACGAAGTGCGTTCACCTCCTCATCCGGCATACGCCATATACGCCATATTCATCCGTTTTTTCAGCTCATGCAAATGAAGAACGACCTCGCGAAACGAACCGACAAGGCGAAATTGCAAGATGTCAAATACCGGGAAATGCCTGACATCGTGGTCAAGGTCGTGTGCCGCTACCGCGCAGAACTATTCTTCAAGATCTCTCGCAAGACGAAATTGTCCAGGTTGTTCAATGCATGGACGGAGAGGATGGAGCGGCCGTCTGCTGGGAAGAAAGGAAATGAAGGACTGGGTGGAAATCAGATGAACGGCTCTGCCAAGTCGGACGCAGCGAGCACCCACTCGTCAGGATTGACCGCGACGCCTCCGACAATGCAATTCATCTTCACGCATAACGGGAGAAGTGTAGAATCAGAGATGACGCTGGAGGAGGCGGGGATGGAGGACGGGGATGAGATTCTTGCGGTGGAGATGATGGATTTGACGGATGGTCCAGGTCCGTAGGAATGGGTGAGTAACAGCTCTTTGTTACCAATGCACACGACATCA
>JABCKJ010000159.1:0-45945 GCA_018850815.1 Asterophora lycoperdoides
TCTCACACCGAGTCGCAATGGCCGCCCTCTTCTATTAACATCTTCCTTGTGGTATGGCCTTTAAGACCTCAAAACGATGTCGGCAGTGGTTAAAACAATTGCCCCCAACTTTCCCTCAACCCTCTCCCATGTGCCCATCGGTCAAGCCACCCCCTCGACCTCGAGTGCGCCCCCAATAAGCTTGCCTCCAAGGCCCGCTCGTCAGTCATTGAACCTGGACCTCTGACCTTCCATGTTCCATTGTATGTAGGTCGTCAAGAGATCCGCCCCACTTCTGCCTGCTCCTCTGCCGCAAAGCTCAACGCCCATCCCTCCCACAATTCCTTCAAGTCCAAGACACTTTCCAACTTGTTTTCGTTGTCCATAGTGCGGTCGCTGGCCGATCATGTCAGTTTCTCCTCGTGTAGTAGATCAAAAATATAAGTTGCTGTTGGGGACGACCCCCTAGAGGCCCAAGGGCCGAGGTTTGTAGTCGAGACAGTTCGGTCACAGGCTTCGCAGTTGCTCCTCTGTCCATACATGCGGCCTTTCAGCAACCTGAGCCTGAGAAAAGGATGAGATCGATTCTGGCATGACCTGCATCGAGTTTCCTTCAGAGGGCGATACGGTAGAATCTATTTGGCAGTTTGTAAAGGAAAAAAAACGCATTTGACAGAATGCCCCGACGGCCCACTGAGCCGCACGAAGTATGTTGCAAGGACCTCGAAGCGCTAGGGAAGAGTTTCGTTGACGTCGAATGTGTTGTCAGATGAAAGATCACAAGAGTCTGGAAGTGCCTATAGTAGAGGTGGGCGGGTGCATCCAGGAGAACAGCCTGCCAGCAAGCTCGCAGCATCCGGGACGCTAGTGAACGTTACGTTGCCTACAGGAAGGTACACTCACCTTCCATCTCCCCACACAGGCTCATACCGCCACACCATACAACGGTCGGGTAAAAAATAATACACGCGGCCATTCGGCGTTGGTGGCCATACATATTCCAACTGAGCTGCTAGCTCCTGGCGTTAATTTAATTAGAGGTATGCAATAATATGTAGCATTGTCTGATGTCATGGGCTGCTCCGTCCGTCGATAATCTATAAGTTAATCTTCGTCCACTGTCTCCAGAGTCTTGCTCCAGATCGCAACCTTGGGGTGCGCATTGACCTATAGACATAAGATCATGAGCCATCGCAGCCGGAGGATAACTGAAACCAAATGGACCTTGGTAGGGTCAAAGTTTAGCACCTGTAGCCCTTCGAGAGACGTGGCTCGTGACAGGGCGACATATGCCTGGCCTAAAGAACGCATGATAAGTGTGCAAAGGCTAACGGCGTACTGAAGAGAACGGTGCTCTGACCTTTTTCAAACACCTTTCCGAGGTCTACCTTGACTCGATCGAGAGTCTGTCCCTGCGATTTATGTATGCTCATCGCCCACGCCAGGATCAACGGGAGCTACGTACGCAACAGTTAACGTCCATTGGCATAGAAAAGAGTAGAACCCACCTGCGTCCTCGACACCTGGACCTCCCCATTCGGTAGCTCGACCTTCCATACCTCAGGCATAACCAAAAACAATCTCCGTCCCCCGTTGGGGATGATAAACTCCACGACGGGATACATCTTTGCGCCTCCCGCTCTCGCGCTGGCCGCGCCCCCCTTCTTCGCTGCACTTCCTACACCCGTGTTACTCCCAATCACCGCCGGCTCGCCCGCATAGGTCTGTGTCTGGTCACCCTCCGCATCCATCTCAGTTCCATACACTGCGGGGTCCACAAATCGTACGACGCGGCCCATGGATCCGTTGACCAGCGTATCGTCAACGTTTTTGATAAGCATGACCTGCGCATCGATGCGAAGGACGAGGTCTCTCGGCGCCATGAAGTTGGCGAGCATTTTCTGCTTTTGGTTTTCGTCCTGGATCATGCCGCCGTCGATAGACGTGTAGCGCTCCTGATGAGTTGCGAGGCGTGAGATGCGCGTGCCATTCGAGCGGTCGACATCTTCGCGGCGGGGAAATCTGGAGGTGGGATTAGATTTCCATGAGGTGTGAGAGAGTAGGTGACGAACAGTTCTGTGGCAGCAAGTCCGTCGTCGTACTCGATCTCGCGAGAAAGGCTCCTGAACTTCGTGATTGACTTGGCAGAGAGCCGGCCAAACCTCATCTCATTTAGCATGTCGATGAATTCTACACGTGGTGAGACAAAAAACCAAGTAATTGAATGGATAACGCACCTTGGTCGCTCTGCCGGAAGACCTTGGTTAAGTTATACGTGTGCTTGACCGTCTCCTTCCATAGCGCTGCCTCGAAGGCGAATTTGACTTGTGTATTGCCCTTGGCAACTGGTGGAAGTTGAAAAAAGTCGCCGGTGACAATGATCTACCCCTCGACGTTGGGCCAAGAAACGCGAGCCAACCAACAGAGTACGCACCTGAATCCCCCCAAAAGGCTCGACTTTCTTCCGGAGAATGCTGCCTATGCGAGCCAACTTGTCGAACAGGTCTCCGTCCACCATCGAGACTACAGGTACGTCAGTATATGCGGTCCAGCTGGTAGATAATTAACACCGCACCCTCGTCGATGATGAGCACTTTGGTCCTCAGCCACCTCGCGCTTGCCTTCTTGTTCTTCCGGACCTTAGACGCCAGGTCTTCCGCACTCTCTATGCCAAGACCAATCCCCGCGAATGAGTGTATTGTCACGCCGCCGATGTTGCACGCTGCGATACCCGTCGAGGCGGTAATAGCCACCGCGTCCGGTGATTTAACGAACTTCTTGCGCAAGGTCTTGATGATTTCTCGTAGTAGTACGGACTTTCCGGTTCCTGTGCAAACAAGGCTCGTCAGCTGAGACCAAGACAAAATTAGAGATAGCGCACCAGCACTTCCAGTGTAGAACACACTTTGGCCGTCCGACACGAGCTTGAGGATTTGGGTCTGCTCCTGGCTTAAAAATACTGAAGCCACCTTCTTCCTCGGGCCTGGTGCCAGTACCGTGGTGCTGCTACTCGAGGCAGGAGCTGCAGATCGCGTCGCTGTGCTGCGCGAGCTTGAGTTCGAAGACTCTGAGAAGCTCGGTGCTGACAGAGGATCGTCCTTTGCCTTCCACGACGGGGGCAGCTGCCTCGGTTTCTTCTGCATTGGGGCCGCCTCGTTAGATGTAGGACTCGGTCGTTTGTTGATGGCCTTCGAATCTACCAGAGCCATACCCCTCGGGGCTGGCGGCGCGTTCCCTGACAATGCATCTTGGATGTCTTTGAGCCGCTGTTGCGCGCCAGAGAGCTTAGGAGCTACAGTGGCCTCAACTCTCGGCGGAGTTGGCAACCATTCGATTTCGGACGAAAAGGAAGAGGTAGAGAAATCTCGTTTGACGGTGCGCAGCCCAGATTGCGCAGATCTGCTCATCGTCGTCGTGGTCGTTGGTGAAGACGGCGACCGTGGTACGGCGTTAAACAAGGAACGCTATCACGTGCTTGTGTAACGTCGCGTCGCGTGGCGCGCCGTTGGCTCAATCGGAGCCAGGGCAACCTCAGCAAGCGTAACGGCATTGTGTGTGTAGGTACACTTCACAAAACAATGCTTAAGTTGAACGAGACGACTGTGCGGCCATCCACTCTCAAGCTCGAGAGGCAAGGCAAGGCAAGGCTGCCTTACTTGGTGGGTAACAGACGAGTCTGGGCCCCACGGTAGACTTGCCACCTTCACCATAGCCACTGCTGTTTCCTCCTATGCTGCTATCATTGACGCGGGCTCCACCTCATCCAAACTCTTCATTCCGAGTGCCACCCAGGAGGTGGAGCTCTTCCCCTAGCCTCAGCGTAGTACTGAACATACTCTACAAATCAGGTGTCCAGCCCCATCAAATCGGCGACATGTCTAGCTATCTCGCCCCCGCGCTCCAAGTCTGACGCGCTTGTCTTCAAGCGCGCAACGTCACCGATGTGCCGCTCTACCTCCTCGCGTCCGCCGGCCGAGCGCGCGCGTCATTCCGGGGAGCGTCGAGGAGCAGCTCAGCTGACTGCTTGAGCTCGGCGGTGCGTCGATGCAGATCGCGTACATGGTCCCTAACGCCCAACGCTCTAAAAAGCGCGTGTTAGGTTCGGCGTGGACTCGGTCAACCGGAGAATACAGATGGGGTTGCTGGCTGCAGCAGGTGGTGCAGATGGAACAGGTTTCGTCACCAAGGAGCAATCGCACAAGTGTGGGGACGGGCGACTTTGCCGTGGAGACAGCCTACAAGAACACGAGAGAAGGTAGCGCGAACGCAGACGTACCCTGCAAGTCTTACCCTTGTACTGAATCCACCACAACTCTGTCGTGTCAGTGGACGAATTGAAAGAGTGGTGATTGTATGCGTCTCCGCAGTAAGATAGCGTAGGTATTCATAAATAAATGGCAATTACTTTTATCAAAGATATGCGCGCGCACTCCTCCTCGCCATCTACAAACAGATGACTATGAGCACTACAGCCGCCAACATAGATGAAGACGAAAAACTTACCTCGACGACCTTCCATCCACCAGTGAGCTCGTTCGTGAGCTCATCCTCTATGCGTGTAATGGCAGCGATGTACGTGCACTGCTCAACCTTATTGTCCGCGCCGACGGCGATCTCGCCCGTTTTCGCGTTGCGGAACATTAGGACCTCCTGTGTAGAGAACTGCACTAGGAACACGGGGACGTCGTCCTCAAGGATCTTGGCTTCCGAGACCTGCACATTTCGCATATTCGTGAACATCATTTTGCAAGAATACGAGAGACGACAAGCATACATCAACCTGACGAATATCTAGAACTTTGCTGTCGCTGATGAGTCCCTGACGGAGGTAGTGCTCCATCGTTGCCCAAAGAACATTATACGTCTGGGAGGATTCAAATCAACAACTATGGAACTCATGCCGAGATCACTCACCGCTTCACTACACCATGATCTGAGCGCCTCCTTGTCCGCCGACAAGTACGCATCAACAACTTCCGGAATGATGTACTCTCTTAGTTCCCGGTCAAAGCTCTCACGGTTGAAGTCCGGGTCGAACACCTTCATCAAGCGCATAACCTGCGCCGTCTCATTCTCGTCGAAGAACGACCCAATGGCCTGCGTCACTGAGCGCACAGATGACACAAACGGATTTTCTGACTCGTCGTACGACTGGCGCAGTTCCACGAAGGAACGGAGTACCGGGTTCGTCTCCTTTAGTCGGTTCCACTTTTCTTGTCGTGGTGAGTCCTTGTGCATCACGAGTGCCTGGCCAGCTCTGTTGCGTTGCATACGTCAGCACCCTCATATGGGCAAGGAGAGGGAAAAAGTTTACTCCGGATCCGCGACGACTCGTTTACCAGCGGGGCCCAGCCCGTTGTTCTTGCCAGCCTTCTCAAGCCGCTTCTGCCGCCGCAGCCGCCTGGCCTCCTTCTCCTCGAATCCCGCATGTTTGGCGCTGCCACTGTCGTCTAGAGCATCGACAAGAGTCTCTGCGAGCGTCTTGTACGCAGCGGTCTTACGTATTGGTTCCGTGGACTTTTCAATAGTGGATGACACTGCCGCAGAGGCTTTAGAAATCTGAAAGTTGTGGTTGAATGAATGACTGTGTAAGATAACATATTCAAACGTACTGCACGCATCAGCTCGGATTCTTCCATCGTTCGCAATGCCTCGCCAACGGCATCACCGACCTTGACGCCAGTCTTCTTCAGTTCCTCTGCCGCGGCCCTCAACTTCGGGTTTTCTTTGATACTCGATGTGAGCTGTAATGCATTACAGATAGGTATATGATTCGCGGAACGAAATTGACTCCCGACTCACCCGTGCACGCTCATACGCTGCCTTGGCTTTCTTCATGGCCTCCGAGTCCTGGAACTTGTCCACGTCGCCCTGCAGCTGCTTCACATTGTCCTGCAGCTCCCTGTTCTTCTTCAATTCATCCCGAAGCACTTCCACGAATGTCTGGAAGGGAGACTTTGGGAGCTCGTTCTGACGACGCGTAGAGGAATGGAATCCAGCGGCGTTGGCTATCCGGAACGGTGAAGGGTAGAGAGCAGCTTGATGGGCAAGAGCAAGTCGGCTGCGAGATGCGCTGCGCGCGACGAAGCTCTGAAGGTGACGAGGGAGCATACTGGCGCAGACGTGGAACAGAACTGAAGTCTGAAAAGTGCCGCCGACGACAACTTGCTGTAAGTGTAACTTCGATCGACAGAAATTTCACAAGTCACGTGCTATTTTGTGTCATAAACCATGACAATGTGTCAATCATGCATTCGACAAGCTACCACGAACGCCACAACTCTTTACTTCACATTCTTCCATCTGCACCCGGTAGCCCTGCACTGGTTCACGCGAGTGGACTTGGGTCACGAGTGTGCAAAACACTACCAGTATTTCTTTCCTCACAGATCAGCCAGGTGGCAACTAGTGGGCACCTACTTGATATTCGCCGCTCTAGTCACAGCTGCTCTCGAACCACCTGAGTGTAGCGCTCTACCTGTGGTTTATGATGATCACATTGACAAGGATATTAAAAGGCTCTGATACACATTCAAATAGGGGTTCTGGAGCTTGTTCGAAATATTGGACGATGAGTACTTTCTCGACTCCATCGTCAAATTCCTCTCGAACTGCATCGCAAACGGCTCCGCGAATAGTCCGGTAAGATACATATGCAGTGGGGATAGCTTCCGAGCGGTTCTTCATGTTAAAAGTTATCAGGAAGTGTCATTTTAGCGCAACCCGGCTAGATAAACTCCTTCATTTAAGGCCTAGGCTTGCCTTGCGTTCGGCTGGTACGTATTCCTTCCGAGGAGTCGTCGTTTCACAACTTGGGCATCCCGATTCCACTGAATCACCAGCCGTTGACTACGATAATTGCTACTGGAGGAATGTGCGTCTAGATCTGGATATGGGCGTGTCTAGGACAACTACATAGAAGCTAATCATGTCTCATCCACGCACTGAATTATACCATGGTTACATTCTCCCACTGCGCTCTACACCAGTCTACACCGTTCTCTTGGCGTGTGTCACTCGGCGTTCCATATGTTGTGGGGCTTGGCGACTTCACATGAAGAGGTTCCCTATCCCAAATTATGGGGGGATTCGATTTTTTGGCGGCACGGATCCCGAACTGTCTCTGCTCGGCGGAAAGCATCTGCGACACGAAAATTTGAGCATCGGCATCACGGGATCCGCGGAGCCTACAATGATATAAAGTGCTCATTGCGCCAACTGAAGTAAGAAATCTAAAGCGGACCCACTGTCAGATCATTGTGCGTGTCATTAAGTTGCATCTACTCTTCAAGATTGTCTACTGTACTGATTTCTCACTCAGAAGTCCCTATTGAATTATTGATATATAATTCTAACGAATCCCATCGCCTACGTCAAACTTCCACTGTGAGTCATTGTCATGTATTGGGCGTTTGTGCTAAACTGAGTCTGTAGATGAAATTCTCTATCACTGCCCCAGTGATTACCACCCTGGCTGCAGTCGCTGTTATCCACGCCACGCCAGCAGTCCTGCCTGCGGGAAAACTTAATGCTCAGTATACAGACTGTTGGCTGGCGTGCCTAATTGAGAAACCTGATTGCCCCCCCAATGCGTGCCCTGTCAGTATCGGCGCATGCTGGACATGCTGCTGGGACGGCGCCTGCTAGACTCTGTATAATCTACAGCATTTGTGCTTGCACAATTCCGTTCCAATCCATTATATCTTACATTTCATCTCCAAGATCAGTATTCCTTACTTCATTCGCCGTGCTTCCAAGCTTCAACCCCCAGCCTCCTGAGCCCTCAAAGCAGCGTCAACGATCTCTGCCAAGGCGATAACTGCCTCGTCCTCGTGTGTCCTACCCACAAGATAGGTGCGTCGGTAAACCTGCTGGGCTCATCTGTTATGAAGGTGCGCCACACAACAATATTTCATCAGTATCCCAGTCACAGGTTCTTCATGTTAAAAAATTTATCAGCAAGTGTCATTTTGGCACAACCCGGATAGATAAATTCCTCCATTTAAGGCCTAGGGTTCGACTTTTACTTATTCCTTCCGAGGAGTCATCGTTCCACAACTCGGGCTACTGAATCACCAGCCGTTGACTACATGCGATATTTGCTCCTGGGGGCATCCATTTCTTCAAATGTGCGTCTAGATTTGAATATGGGCGTGTCTGGGACAACTACATAGAAGCCAATCCTGTCTCAGGTCGCACTGAAATATATCAGGGTTACATCCTCCCATTGCGCTCTACACCGCTCTCTTCGTTCTCTTGGCGCGTGTCACTCACACCCGTCGGCGACTTCCATATGCAATGGAGCTTGGCGACTTCACATGAAGAATTCCCTGTCCGACCTGCTGATGGGAGGATTCATTTTTTTGGCGGCACGGATCCCGAATCTGGTTCTTCGACTCGGCGGAAAGCATCTGCAACACGTAATTTGGAGCATCGGCACCACAGAATCCCCGGAGCCTACAATGATATAAAGTGCTCATTACGCTAGCTGAAGCAAAAAACCTGAAGCCCCACTGTTAGATCATTGTGCGTGCCATTAAGTTGCATCTACTCTTGAACATTGTCTACTGTACTGAATCGCGTTTTCACTCAGACGTCCCTATTGCATCGTTGATATATATTTCCAACGGATCTCATCACCTGCGTCAAACTTCCACTGTGAGTCATTGCCATGTATTGAGCGTTTGTGCTAAACTGAGTCTGTAGATGAAATTCTCTGTCACTGCCCCAATGATCGCCACCCTGGCTGCAGTCGCTGTCGTCCACGCCACGCCAACAGTCCTGCCTGCGGGAAAACTTGATGCTCCGAGTCGGTATGCAGGCTGTTGGCTGGGGTGTCAATCAGAGAAACCTAATTGCCCTGACAATGGGTGCCCTGTCGGTAGCGGGACATGCTGGACATGCTGCTGGAACGTCGGCGCCTGCTAGACTCTGCATAATATGTAGTCTTACACAGCACTGTTTGTGCTAGCACAATTCCGCTGCATTCCATTCTATCTTGCATTTCATCTCCAATATCAGTATTCTTTACTTCATTCGCCGTGCTTCCAAGATTCAAACCCCAGCCTCCTGAGCCCTCAAAGCAGCGTCAACGATCTCTGCCAAGGCGATAACTGCCTCGTCCTCGTGTGTCCTACCCACAACCTGTACCGCGATAGGTGCGTCAGTAAACCTGCTGGGCTCATCTATTATGAAGGTGCGCCACACAAGATCATTCCATCAGTATCCCAGTCAATTCATATGATAGCCACGCACATCTTTCGTAATTGATCTTGTCATCTTCGCTGAGGAACTTGTGCGCGGGCTTCTTCACATCGAGCTGTTGGTCGACTTTGGTTACGGGGATGACAAGCGCGGGGTAGTCGAGCGTGTTGAAAACCAAGGTATACGTAAAAGAACTATGTGATAGCAAAATCATTCATCGGGACCTTCCTGACAGAAGATGGATGTTTCTTACTCGTTCTCTCCATGGGGGGGCGCGGTCCTAGGCGCCACAGGGGATATGATCGCGTCAACGGGTCTGCCTGTGCCGGTCTCGCTCTCAGTAGCGAGCCAGTACTCCAGATATTCTTGGCGCAGGTCGCGCTTCGTGCTGTGGAGCTGCCAAAGCTCAAAGGCAGTGATACCTGGACCGTAGTTATCCGCAGGAGTTCGGAGGGGATCGTAGTTTGGGCTCATCGAAGAGATGTAGGGCTCATGTGCCACAACGTCCCGTTCGAACTCCGTGGCTGCTCCTGCACCAAATATGGCTCTCTAAAGGGTAATATCATCAGTAGATCAGCGGAGTCTGTTTGCCACTGTGCGTACAGCTGTGTCCGTTATCTTCTTATGATTCAGAGGCTTCCAGTCGATAACTGGTAGTGGCTGTCAGTCAAGACAAACCATAAATAATAACAACGTGATATAGGACGAACCCTTATGGCCAGCCGCAATCAACGCCTTCCTCGTGAGTTCCAGGCCGCGGATAATCGGCGGGTGCGGCACCACATGTCCGTCATCCCACAGCACGGCGAACACCAATTGCTTACCAGCGCCATGCTCGGCCAGACGGTATGCGTCGTCGTCCCACTTTTTCCTGATGACATTCGGGTCGCGCAACCAGGTCTGTTGGCTGACTACTCCTTGAACGAAAGACTTGATCCCGCCGATAGAGTTGGAGAGGGGACCGAGAACGGACGATAGCGAGTCTTGACCAACGAGTGAGTTTGCAGAGCCTGCGTAGGGGATACGGCCAGTTGTGGGGCGGAAGCCATATGTGCCAGAGAAGGCAGACGGAATGCGAATTGAACTGTTTCAAGCAATCAAATGAGTCGAAGGATCAAATGATCACGAAACTGCTCACCCGCCAATATCAGAACCCACACCTTGCATCAGGCAAATTAGCACATATATTTACATGAAAGAGACATCTACGTACCGACTGCTGCACCTTTCAGAGCTGAGGGAGGATATGAGAACCGACAGGGACCAAGTACACTGATCTGACCTACCAATGAGAGCACCCTCACCCCCGGACGAACCTCCAGAAGTTAGCGTACGGTTGTGAGGGTTTACGGTACGCCCAAACACGTTGTTGAAAGTTTCTCCGAACTGCACAGGTGTGAGTGCGATCGGTAACGAGCAGTTAGTGGGATGGATACCATGAGCGTTTGCGGGACATTGGTCTTGACATAAAATACGGCACCAAGAGATTCCAAGGTGTCGACAAGAATCGCATCGCGTTCGGCATAATGCCCAATCCAGCCGACGTATCCTGTTAGAGGATGATGATTAATTCGTGATTGGGTTAGATCTTAACTGGAATCGGACTTGCCCATAGTAGATTCAACGCCTTTGACATCGATCTGGTCTTTCAAGGAAATTGGCAGTCCTATACCGCCGATTGGTCAATTTCCTGTGGTGGTGGAGATATACGAAAGTACTTACCATGCAAGGGACCAACAACCTTGCCAGTCGTCTTCAAATGTGCATCGAGCTCGGCAGCACGGGTGAGCGCCCGCTCGACGAATATTTCAGTGAGGCAGTTAGTCTAAAAGAACATGCGATAAGCGGCGGGTTCTAATGTAAGATTGACCTCGTAGAAAACAGTTTACCAGCTGATGTGCGATTATTGCACGCTTCGCAAACGCCGTCGCTACCTCCACTGCAGACCACTGGGCGCTTGCGAGCCTCTCTAGAAGGCCATCAACGTGGGCATTGGTGATCTCAATCTCCTGAGCGGATAGAAGACCAGAAGATTCCGGAAAATCGATGACACTGAGCACGTCCGGAGGAGGGGGGTTGGTCAAGATCCACTCCTTGGGGATTGACGCTTCTTGTCGGGCCTTCTTGTCGGCGACGCGTTCTTGCCAGGTCTGTGGATGAGCCATTGCTTACAACTTCTGGACTTGACCGTTGAAAGAGCCCAGGGAAGAAACTGGGAACTTCGCAAAACTGTCATGGGCCAATATAACAGATTGCGCCGAATGATGTGATCGCCTGTCAAGTGAAAAGTGTAAGAAAATCATTGTCGGAGTACTTGGTGGACACATACTTGCCTTCACGTAACTTCAGCCCTTCTTTACCTTGAGCTCAGGGAACGAACTATTCCGGCCTGGGGAGGATCGTGATCGAACATCATTTGCCAGCTCCGCGGCGCCGACCCGTCACCTAGTCTCGGTAGCATTGAAGACAACGTTGAACGTTCACAATATATATGGAGTCTGGAGTTGATGTGGGGGCTTCACCGACTTCTTCACAGGTTCAGGTGGCGGAGCCCAAATACCCTGATCCGTTGATGTGAAGACTTGTTCCGAACCTAGCCTAACGACAGACTCAGAAAGGCAAGCAAATCTTATAGCAATGACAACTCGCAATCTACATAATTCTTCAGTTTCGTCTCCATATGCTACACTATCACTCATTTTAATGGCATCCGAGATCTGAACCCGGATACCTCAAGTCAACACTCCTGAAGGGTCGATCGGAACGATGTCCCTCTGCCCGCACCAAATTCTCATGGCATGGACCATTGACCTTGTCAACGGGAAAGAGCCAAAAGGTAGTTGATTCTGTGGTTGAGCTTGAAGACTTGTCCACTGTGTGTAGTTGTAGAGGGTTTCTCTTGATAAAGGCTGATCAGATGATAGTAGTGGGAGGTTGCGTAGTGTTAAACGAGTTGGAAAAGCCTCTATCTGGTGTCGGATCTTCTTCTTCCGTGATACATGAGTACGGAGTGCTCGGGATGATGTTGTATGAATAGACGGAGCTCGAGGTAAACGTCGAATCTTCTCGTGGGCGTGATATCTCGCCGACCGACCGAACACTTTACATCGAACTCCGAGGCGACGCTCAGCCGTCGGCCCGTCGCCTCATCAACTCTACTAGCCTACCCGGGCCCGTCACCGACCTTCTGTCCTTGTCTCGTGTACTTAAAGCCTTACATTGACATAACCCTCCGTAGCATTTGCTTTACATTGAGTATTCTTCACAGCTACTGCAACATTCACAAGGCATACGTACGTCGATAGCTCTACTAGGCTCCTGTATTGCCACAGATATTTAGAGCCCAGAAAGATATACATGCAACCATTTGTCCTAGCTTGGACGCACTCATTTGACGCTCGCAGCGATGGACATACTATATCTATATTCTCCAATATCGCCCCCGTCTTTTTCCATGTTCCACTGTCTGACTCGGATCTTGACTGTAGTGGCGGATAAAATATAATGAGGCTGCATACATGTGCTTTCCATACTAGAATACGTCGCCACACTTGTAGGATCTTACCGCGTACACAGACATATATTACTATGCTCCAACACCGAGGCTAGTTGCTCGAGGTCGATCATACCTCCAAGGTGTCCCCACCCTATTTACGAAGTTTCTCCAATCCTCCATCTCTGATTCACATCAACCCTATTGGCATGATGTTAATTTACCAGTGCAACCGTTTGAGCCAACAGATCGCGGCCAAGTGACATGCAACAAGCATGCGGATCATACAGCCGATTAATCGTACCTGTTTCGTGTGTAATTGAAGCCTTTTTTGCTCGATGCTTGGACGATTCTTGGACAAAAAGCAGTATTCCGAGAGCCCCACGAATCCGGATCATCCCAACTTGAAAGTCATCCTGGCAAGGAACTTCAAATATTATTTGAAGTTCTAATTATTTGAAGTTCCTTGGGATGACCTTGAAATATACTCAGAAAATAAGACGATGATCAGCGGTGATCGAGCTTTCAATTTCAAGCCTTGGTAGACTATCGATATCAATTTCGATAATTCCGGCAAGATTCCGGGGTGCTACATACAAACTTCAGACATTCTTGGCGCCGGCGTTGAATGCCAGTACACACAAGTCATGCTTCCTGCGGCCGGCCGATACCACCTGCCGGAAGATCTGTAGTCAGCCACGCGGCCTCCAAGTTGCAACGCTCCAGGTTCCGGATTGAAAAAAATGTTCATAACCGATTGATAATAGCACAGATCTCCATGTGTTTCGGTTGTCCCTAGCAGCCTTCTTCTCTATGCACAAGAGGTGATAGGAGAGAACATTATGGCTCAGCGAGATCCACAGGTTTGGGATCACCTCAGCAGCGCCCCAGCAAGCCTCTGAAGAAAGACGTCAGTTGACAGGCAGGGTAACGCAAAAAGACACATGTTAATTATAATCATCAAACCAGGGATATCGAGTGGAGGGTGGGGTCTATGGGTCTAGGTGAGGTGCGTAAGAGAAGGACAAGTCGGATTCCTCGCGTGTGCAGATGGCCGTTACTTCGGCTCGCGGACAGTATGATCTGGCTTCTGGTCGTGCCGGAAGTTCGCCCAAGCTTCCTCAGTAGCGACGGCGATGCGTTGCTTCACGCTGCCGAAACTGTCCAGTGCTGGCCGTACATCAAGCGAGAAGACAGGGGAACCGTCTGTGTCGGGAGGCGCAGAATAGTAATCTATGACGTAGCGAACCTCTTCTCCAGTTTTTGGCCGTCGGACTATCCAGTCATGACGGTCGAATGGCGCCTCCGAGCTACACCAAACGGAAGCAACCAAATGTTAGCTTTAGTGAAGGGTAAGAAATGTACAACATACTTGAAACGGGACGGAAGGAGCCATCCTGCGAACATCCAGAAACGGGCTTTGGGAGACATTTCACCGGGCCGACCCTTAAATCGTGCAAGCTGAAGGTCATCGTGCCTAGTGATATGTTCGACAGATTACTAACATAATTCATGCAGGTCAGAACTAGAACCACGACTCACTCGTACAGCCTCTTTTCCCACTTGATGACCTCTAGCCACGCCTGCTCGTTCAAGAAGTTATGGATCTCCACCATCGTCTCTACATGCTCCTCGGGTGTCTCCCGGCCCTTCCGCACCAGAGCATTGTAGAACTGCTGTGGAGACGGATAGTCCCATTTCACCGACTGGTCCCGCGGAATCGAGGACTCTGTCCGCTCTGTCGGTAGGTATATCTTTTGGTTAGGCGCAGGTGCCTGTGCAAGATTCGGCATCTGGTTGAGTGGGTTAAGGCCTTGGCCTTCGTGGTCGATTGGACATTGTGCTGGTTTCGCGGGTGTATCGTGTTCAATTGGACATTGCGCTGACTTCGCGGGTACGTCGTGCGCCACAGGACACGCTGCCTGGGAGGCTCCTGCCGTTTTATGGGGTACTGGGCATCCAGACGCGGCTTCTGGTGTTTTTGTGAGCGGAGGAGTAGGAAGAGAAGCTGTTTGGCCCATTGCGGCGAGAAGGTCGGAGGAAAGAGGATGGAAAGAGGATATTTGGCTATGTTTATTCAAGAAGATTTTGGAGACGCGCTCTGTAATCTTCTGTAATCCCCGGAGACTGGCAGTCATCTCCGGGGAGTCGAACTTCTTCCTCTGTTTCCTCTGAGTCTCTTGACGATGACTACCAATCTCCGAGCGACGCTCTACTTTCTCTATGTGGCTCAAGCTTACCGGAGAGCCTGCTTAATGTCATTTTGGCTCATGATCTATGTTATGTGAAAACCCACTCTGACCTTCAAGTTGTTGTTTTGTTCGCTCAACAGGGGAACTTCGCTGAACTTCGTCAGCCCACTGTGTTGTTCGTCTGGACAGACTACCTCTCCGTTTCATATCCATGCGCATCTATGTCGAGATAAGTATGGAGATTGGCGTTGGCATTCATACCCCAACCGTCGCGTCTCAACAGGCCTACCTAATGATATTGTGGCTACTGGAATACCTTCGAAATCGGAGCGGCTATCTCGGAGATTCCAACCAATCAGGCCCCTCTAGATCGCATTGGCAGTGCCAGCGACTGACTCCACGTTTTCTGCCAAGGATTGACGACGCTTACCCCGACGTGTATGCATTCATGTGGCATTCTGACCTTATTTTAAGCAGGGGCCGAGGCTGACAGATTCTGTACTTTTGAACGGATGCTTTTCGACGCTTCGACTTGTTGGCGACCGTTTTTGGAGAGGCCCTCCGTTACCGTACGGAGTCCCAGTGCCATTACCTGACCGCGTGACGCGGGGGTCGTCGACCCGGAAAAGACGTGCTTCCACACAACTCCGAGCTTCAGCAGGCTTCAGCCCTGCTCTGGGGTTCTTCTCTGATCTCATGGCTTGGCTTTGCGTCCCGACGCAATCTAACCGTCTACCCTTCCTGTCACCGCCGGCCCAAGCGTTTTCATGATCCGTCTCCGTCTCGATGTTGCATATCATAATGACCCAAAGAATACATGTCAGCGAAGAAGATCCATCGCGAAATTGACGAATAGCCGTTTAGACTGAGTCACGGAACGGCGGAAGCAACTGGACAGTCCGTTATTATCGTCTTGATGACAGACATTGCTCTGAAGCATCGTCACTGCGCGTTTCCCCATATACTTTGAGTCTATTTTAACTCTCAATTTTTACACCCGATGGCGAGTTATGATTTATTCTTGTTGGCATCCAGCAGGCTCATTTCTCCCACAGGGGACACTTCTGGGTCCTATCATCCAGAGACTACCAACTTTTTCTTTGGCGACAGCACTTGTGGCCCAACCCCAAGCCAGCTAGGGTACATATAAGTATGATACTTCCTCTTCTCCATTTTCTTACTCCCTGCTCTAGATATGCGTGACGTCGTGCATTCGTGGTGAACTGAGGACTCTGATGCCGTCGATGAACTCAACGCGTCGGTAAAAAAATCAGAATCTCATGACCTGTCGTTTTGGCCGTTCGGAATGTCACCGCCGAATATCGAGATCAAATCAGCTCGAGGCTGTCTCGTGAGTCTGCATTATTTCCCTCCTTGTACGACCCCGAACTCATGTTTTGGGAGACTTCTTCACGAGGTCCAACTTCTCTGTAGAACAACACTCTGTTCCCACCGGTGATCGAGAACCAAACGTCCAGCTGGTATCATCCCATGATTACCATCCTTGTGGAATGAAGGACGCCTCCAGGCCGGCTCTCATAATCAAAATACCTTGATCAATCTTTTTTGGCAACTATACCCCCGTTGATCTAACTGAGGCTACTTACATACGAGCTCAAGCGGAATCATGATGGAACATCAGAGAGTCGTCGTTCAAACCCCTCATATGACTGTTCGTCATGACACCGACATCTGCAGACTGAGTGAGAGGAACAGCCAGACAGACAGAGACCCATCGTGACCATGCCTTGTGTGCGCGTTGTCTAGGCTTCCACAGTTTACGGTGCACTTGTCACCGCCACGTTAAGGCTTATTTATTTGCGACGCCATTCACATGTCGGTGAGTGTCATGTGGGGCGCACAAGGAACAAATGTATTCCTCCCACACTGATGTCAGCTTTTTCGCTAGGTTGAGAAAACAGTCTGACCACCACCTGGCCACGATGACCGACACAGTGACTTGAACGCGATCAATAGTCCCTGTCAGTGAATTCTGACAAGGGCAGGACCACGCGATATCCAGGGACCATACCTCCACCATAGGGGCAGGCTGCCATCGATGAAGGCAATTATCCTTTAAAGGTGATGATGTAGGAGCAATTAAGTCCACGCCACGACTTGGCCATGGCCCATGTGGTTGGCTGGTTTCCACCGAGAAATCACCAGAGGGGCGGTCTGGCCCATGGCGCCCCAACACCCCAACGACGTCCCCGCTGTTCCAGGATCATCACAACAAACCCCACACACATTCCTGCCCTGACCTACTACGCTGGGGAGGCGCGTGCTTCCTTGTCAGCTCGGTTATCTTTCGGATTCTTTCCCTCGTAACTCATTCCGAAATCCGTTTGAACATGAACGCCCGACTGTTTCCTGCCCTGAGGAGGGGGGCGCGTGCTTCCGAGGCTTCCCCATTCACATGGGATGTCAGTCAGGACTGTCAGGTTACATTTCCCTGTCACTCGTTCTGCAACGTACACGCCTGCCCGCTTTAACACCCTTCCCCGAGGACTAGAGGCACCAGTGACTGGACAACTCAAGGATCCGTGTCTCCGCCACACTCCCCACCCGCCAGTCCGGATTTTAAAATGTGGAGGACATCCGGTAACCGATGCGGGTACCCGGGGATAATTACGCTTGGTACCGGCAGCATGTCGGTTCGCGTGGGCTGATGTGAAAGATGAATTTGGCTGCGACAATTTGGACAAGATCTGAGATCTATCTGATCTACGATCGGCATCCGGATCTCTTCTTGGATCCCGCTTCCTCTGTGATTTGGAGTATAAAATGTGCTCAAGTACCTCGGCTTTGGCTCGACTGCCTTGCACTCTCCCTCTATCCCCAACTTCCTGCATTAGTCCGCAAAAATGTCAGGAGTCGGCACAAATGCGCCCAAGGTATGCTCCTCGTCGTCTTGTGTGGCCCTCAGTGACCTCTAATGCCGCCACCTCCTTTTGTAGAACAAGTTCGCTGGCATTGCCATGACAGGTGGGCGCCTCTCGGTCTAGAGAATAAAATTCCACTTTCTCACTACCCTTGACGTTCTTAGCGTTCAGCGCGTTCGGTGGTATCCTCTTCGGA
Organism: Asterophora lycoperdoides; assembly: GCA_018850815.1. Classification (NCBI taxonomy): domain Eukaryota; kingdom Fungi; phylum Basidiomycota; class Agaricomycetes; order Agaricales; family Lyophyllaceae; genus Asterophora; species Asterophora lycoperdoides. The sequence continues at coordinate 17,947 of JABCKJ010000159.1, forward strand.
TACGATACCGGTGTTATTGGCGGAGTCAAGGAGATGAAGGATTGGTTGAGGACCTTCGGTCACCCTGATGAGACCAAGAAGACTGGATATGGCATCTCGTCGTCCAACGAGTCTTTGGTTGTTTCTATTCTTTCCGCTGGTACCTTCTTCGGTGCTCTTTTGGCCGCTCCCACTGCCGATTACCTGGGTCGCAAATGGGTATGTGGCGGCGAATGTTGCCCCCTATAAAACTCTAATGGCTTACCAGGGTATTGTCTTTGCTTCTCTCATCTTCTCTGCCGGCGTTGCCATGCAAACTGCTGCAACGGAAGTCCCTCTCTTCGTATGTTTTATTCGCCTTCGCCTTCGTCTTGGTACTGTTGTTCATGGAACCCTAGGTTGTGGGTCGCGTGTTCGCTGGTCTCGGTGTCGGTCTCGTCTCCTGCTTGATCCCTATGTACCAATCCGAGTGGTACGTAAACTGCCTACACTCTCAGATGTTTGTATCAATTTTGCGTTGCAGTTCCCCCAAATGGATCCGTGGCGCTGTCGTTTCGACATACCAGTGGGCCATTACCATCGGTCTGCTGCTTGCCTCCATTGTCAACAACTTCACGCAATATCGGGATGACCACTCTTCATACCGTATCCCCATCGCCATCCAATTCGTTTGGGCTGCTATCCTTGCCGGTGGAATGTCTCTCCTCCCCGAGGTGCGTTCCGTTATTTCATGGCACCAAATCTCTTTTTGACTCTTTCTAGTCTCCCCGTTGGCTCATCAAGCGTGGGCGTGACGCCGACGCCGCTCATTCTCTCAGCAGGCTTACGGGCCACCGTTCCACCGACCCAGAGGTTGAAGTTGAGCTCGATGAGATCCGTGCTAACCTTGAGGCCGAAAAGGCCCTCGGTGAGAGCTCCTACCTCGATTGCTTCAGGTTCACCAAGAACAAGATCGCTCTGCGAACTCTCACCGGTATCTTCATCCAGGCATGGCAACAATTAACCGGAAGTGAGTATCGTAATCTGCTGAGCATCATGGGGCTGGGTACTAACATCAACATCCAGTCAACTTCATCTTCTACTACGGCACAACCTTCTTCCAGAACTCCGGCATCAGAGATCCTTTCCTCATCTCTATCGCTACCAACATCGTCAATGTGTTCATGACCTTGCCCGGAATGTGGGGTGTTGAGCGCTTCGGCCGTCGCCGTCTCCTCCTCATCGGTGCTGCCGGCATGGCTCTGTGCGAGTTCATCGTCGCGATTGTTGGTGTCACCGTTTCCGTCCAGAATCTCGCCGGCCAGAAGGTCCTCATCGCCTTCGTCTGCATCTACATTGTACGTGACGTCCATAACCACTTTGACGCAATGTCTGAACCCCTGGACAGGCCTTCTTCGCCGCGACTTGGGGACCTATCGCCTGGGTTATTACTGGTGAAATCTTCCCCCTTCAAATCCGCGCTAAGGCGATGTCGCTCTCCGTCGCGAGCAACTGGCTCTGGAACTTCGGTATCGGCTATGCCAGTATGTCATTTTTGCTATCACACAACCATGTCGTGAGTCGCTGATTGTGTTCTTCAGCCCCCTACCTTGTCAACAAGCAGGCCGGCTCCGCTGGTCTTGAGGCCAAGGTGTTCTTCATCTGGGGTTCCACTTGCTTCTGCTGCATCATCTTCACATACTTCTGCATTCCTGAGGTGTGTCCTTGTTGTGTTGTCGCATGTCACTTGCGCTGATGTGTTCGCTCCCACAGACCAAGGGCCTGTCGCTTGAGCAGATCGATCTCATGTACCAGAACACCGTTCCCGCTAAATCCTTGGAGTACCGCCGCCGCCTGCAGGCTGAGGGTGACCTGCCAACACACTCAGAAAAGGCTGAGGTCCACGATAACCGTTCGGATGAGAAGGCCTAAACCAGTGGTCCGCACTTTGTCTTGGTTTTTGTATGGCCAGCATCTAGGCCGATTTGCATCGTATTTATTCACAAACGATGGCTAATAGTTGTAGTAACATTCTGTAGTCGCCCAGTTTTGTATACCAACTCCCGCATTTACTGCATACCTGCTACGAACCGTTGCACATGCATTTCTTCTAGTAATGAATTTGACGATTTTTCCTCCTCACTTTCGGCGTCATCGTACCCCAGCTTCGGAGCCTCGGAGTTTCTCGTCGAAATGGAGGAGAAATGCATGTTACCCCATGACGATCCTGTCGGCAGTACTAGTATAGTACGTGTATTTTATTCATGTCCCTGTGATCAAGGGCCCACGGCGTGCCAAATTGAAACCGTAAGTGGTGCGGCCATGACCTTAATATCCAACATAGAGAGTTTCCGTCACGGATGGTAGTACGACTGACACACAGTCCTCAATATCACAGTCCTCAATAGCAACCGGGAGGCCGATGGGATGAATGACATCATTCGGAGAGAGGGCTTGGAGCCTTGGTCTGGATCCCACCGTCAAGACATGACAAGAAGATGCACTGATGGAAGCCAGTCGTCAAATTTGCGAGCAGGGAGCTTGTGCGGAGGAAGAAAGCCTGAGTATGACGTGGACGTGGCCAAAACATATGGCAGAGAGATCCCGGAGATTAGAATCGACTCCAAGGTGGCGCCTGTTGGAGCAGGGTCGCCGGCAATATGTAGTACATATGATATATCCGAGTATATCCGACATGCAGGTTTTTTTGAATTTCACACAGGTTCGGCCAAGGGTCATCCTTGCAGTCAATCAATCAATTACCAGGCAGAGAAAATGAACGTCACTCGACTGTTGGAGGTCACGAAAATATTTACACGATAACACAGGTTCTTGAACAAAACTACACTTGAAACAGCGGTTCCGCACCTATCCTAATAAATTCTCCAAAATTGTTTTGACACCCCACGCGCCAGGGTCCGCAACTCTCTCCTGCTTCAGGCGGTCGCCCTCCACATATGCGCTGCGCCCCGCCTTCGCATCCACGTCCTTCGTCGCCTCTGCCGCTGACGCAGCAGCCTTGACAGCCGCCAGCGGATCGCTGCCAGAGCTACGGGCCAGCGTCTCGATGAAGGCTGCCAAGGGGTCGACAAGCGTGCGAGAGGGTGGTCGGGCGCGGGTGTAGGTGTAGAGCTTCGTCAGCGCAGAGGTAAGGGCCTTACTCCAAGCCTCTGGAGTAATGGTGGCACTTCTGCTGGGCTGGGATTGAAGACCTTGCGCGAGGCCAGAGAAGAAGATCCTGGCATCATCGGTAAGGTTGAGGTTAGCGAGACCAGGACTCGGAAAACGCACGAGTATAGTGCTCCGCTTGTTCCACCCATAGCTTCCTCCGCCACCTGTGCCACCGTAATGACAGATCCCACAAGGTCGTTACCATCGATGCTGCCTTCGGAAAGCTTCTTGAGAACCGCTAACAGGTGTCAAATACTAACCCATCATCCACGAGACAATCGTCATACCTTCTGCGCCAGCCTAGGAACGCGAAAGATCGATGAGCGGCGAGTCGAGAGGTGACACAAAAGAACCCGTCTACCTTGAGAGTGAGCCCACAATCACCGTCTCCAGCGATCGTGTCCAGTCGTGTGATTTCTGGCTCTGCCGCTATCACAGCTTTGCAGGCGCGTTCGACCCCTGCCACGAAGGAAGCAGGCTCCACGGCTACAAGCGGAGACTCAGATGCGCGCTTCGCGATTTGAGGGGCAGTCTTAGTAATCTTCGGTTGGGCTGCAGGGGGTGAGCGTGCATGCCACTTCCATCCTGGAGCATCGGCTTGCTCGTCAAGAAGGGAAAGAACAAGAGAAGGCGCCGGGGTGGTGGAAGTGCTATTATCCTTAGATGATAGTAGCAGCAGGGTGATTGAGAAACCGGGCATGTTAAGACTCGTCTTGAAAACACGACCTGTGATGTGAGTAGATATTCGTCAAAACACACATCAGACTCACCATGAAGCTACCAGACAAGACACGATGAACGACAACTCCCCTGGTTTGGAGCGCACCGTGAACTTCACCGACGATGGCACCAAGCTCCAACTCACTGATCCCTCCAAGGTTATTGACCAAGAGAACAACATCATCTTTACGTGTCTCGCCTTGGAATGGAAGGAAAGAACGTTCAGGGTCTGTGGTAGATATAAGGAGATCGAGTAGCTGGGGGACGAGCTCGTTGAGAGGTGGGTTTGGTGAGAGACGGCGGTTCCCGCTCTCATTGTGAATTCCCATCCCAATCTCAATTTCAGAAGCATCAAGATGGGAAGTCGCTGGTGCTGTTCCGGGGACCTTCACGGAACTTGAGTGGCCAATAACACTGTCATATTAGAGACGTACATGACAATGATCCAATCCGACACCGACAGTCACTACGTTGGACGCAGCCCATTGTGCGATGCTGTAGACCTCCTCAAGGCTTCCACCACGATTGGCGAGTGCGCCGGCGATCTTGTATACCAATACGGTACCAGCCAACCCTCTAACAAACGTTTCGGTAATGTAGACTGTAAGGCCAGAAAGACCTACCGTCGGCCTACAATGCTTCCCTGGGTCTTTCCAACAGCGACGTCATCTCCAACAATGACGAATTTAACCTGTTCGGCCTTCTCTGGATGCAGAGCCGCATACTGTTCTTTCGCCAGGCCGAAATTGAGAACATCCCCGGTATAATTCCTGGGAAGTATCCCATGAGCGGGCGGAATTGCGAGGAGTGACTTGAGATTCACTTGACAATGATCACTGTCCTGTTATCTTCAATCAGTACATAAAGCTTGATAACATTCAAGTAAATTCAATACCCTTTGTCGTTATCAATGAGTTCGATTCCACGGCGAACTTGGCTGGCGTTCGGGGAGGCAAAGACGCTTCCACATACAGCGCCTGTCACATCAAAATGTAACTCACTGCTCAACGAGATTTGTACATACCTGTTAAGATGCCCTGGCCTGGTGTATTCAATTGAATGAGACGTGGTGTGGGTGACACTAATGACACTGACCCACAAAGCTAGCATGAGCGGGTTCATGTCCAGAGCCTCCACCACACAGAAGCGCCACTTTGGATCGATCGTGGGAGCCATTGTAGATGGCTAACTTTCTGCGCTTAGAAAGCTCGGCAAACCGACAAATACGAAACTTACTCTTGTTCTGCTCATCAAGGACAAGCTTGGGGTTAACTGCGCACAATCCGCGAAGAGAATCGAGGACAAGGGACGAAGGGTTGTTCAGAAAGTGCTTGTCTATTATGAGTCGTCAATTGTTGGTTGTTGGACAAGAGTGAAACGCTGAGAAAGCCTCACTTTGGACAGACATGATGGTTTCCTGTCAAGCTGCAATATCCTGGAAACACGAACTTTCAAGCGTAGTGTCACTACCGTATACTTATATCTACAGAAGGAGGTTACGACTGATGGTGTCTGTCTAGGAGAGACTAACAAGTTATATCTAGTACTATCAAGATTCTTCAAGATTCAAGACGACCGTGATATTACTAAGCGGTCACACGGTGACAAGCCTTTAGATCACTGGGGTATGCACTTGTGAACGACTTTGTTTTCTTTCATTCATTTTTGTTGCCTTTGAGGCCCATATAAGCATAGGTGGCGCACCGATTCTTCTTTCTTTCATATCACCACCATATACCAACGACATGTCCCCCGAATTCTCTCCAGCAAGCTCGCCATCGCCCAACGAATCATCTCAACCGAGTCGAAAACGCCAACGCAGTCAGTCCATGCAGTCCGATGCATCCTCATCTTCGCTGAAGCGAACAATAGTGGAAGGGAGTTCTGTCGACGGTGCCATTCGAGGACCTCGAGCCGATCAGATGTCCACCTTAACCATCGCCGACTCCAGTCAAGACATTGACTCGTACATGGCAGAACAGGGAGAGGGCGATATTCCAGCTGCCATTACCCTAGGCCCTTATACATGGCCGGAGCCAGGGAAGTCTCCTGTCGCTCTCCAAAAAAGCGCGTCTTTGGAAGAGAGGCTAGCATTTGTCGACAAAAGTAAGGAACGAAAGATGCAGGTGGGAGAGACGTGGTATTTGGTGGCGCGAGAGTGGTGGAAGCGCTGGAGGAAGGCTTTGACTGGCGAGACGGACAAGGAAGGTCCAGTAAATGAACAGGATCTCGGCCCGGTCGACAATTCCCGTCTCCTGGATTCATATGGGAACCTCCAGCTATCTTTGGTCGAGGGTGTCGACGTCGAGTTTGTGCCAGAAGACGTGTGGCGATGCTTTTTCCATTGGTCAGATCCCTTTGAATTCTCCACGCATCGCCACTCAACTTAAATCCAGGTACGGTGAAGCTATTCATCCCCTTCCACGATGCGTAATCGAACGCGGCACATCGAAACTAGCGTCGTTAGAGCTTCGCCCCCCAACCTTGAAAGTATTTCGGCTCGCCACATCACAACGCGAAGACCCTTCTTATCCATCAATCACTATTTCTGCTGGCGAAACCACCAAATCTCTCAACGCACAGCTTGCTGTTGCTGTAGCTCCCCCGACCACCACGCCGTTTCGGGTTTGGAAGATCGACCCCGTCAGCGACGACTGGACTTCGCTTGAATTCCCCACTACTCTGCTCACGACATCTGGAGGGAAAATTCAAGAAGACAGCTCCAGGACGCTTGAAGAAGAAGGCATTCAATCAGAGGATTGCTTTGTTGTGGAATTCATGGACACGTCAGGCTGGATTGTAGACGCCCCACTCTCCGTACAGCCACCACCGTTGACCGTCGCCGGACGCCCGGGTGTTCCTGCGCCTTTGTTCAGCAATAACAACAGCTTCTTCAGTCGCATGTCAAAGTCCACCGCATCATCATCGACCTCTGTCACGAATCAAACTTCCCTGTCTACGACCCCTTCATGGAAATCGAAGGATAAAGCTCTCGAGCCCGGCACTTTAGGCCTAGGGAACATGTTGGTGACGTTCACCTGTCGCACGCTTCTTACTTGAAACTAATCCAGGATATTTTTAGGGGAAATACGTGTTTCATGAACTCTGCACTCCAATGCCTGGCGCACAACAAAGAGCTGACAGATTATTTCTTGAGTATAGTGCCATTTATTGCCGAGATTTCACTTTTTCTCATCTATGTTGATAGCTGGCTTGTATCAGGATGAGTTGAACCCCGACAACCCTCTCGGCATGCACGGTGCCATCGCAGAGGCCTTCGGCGCGCTCCTCGGCCGCATTTGGGCTTCGACCGGGTCCTCTACGTCGTACTCTCCACGTGAATTCAAATCGCAGTTACAACGTTTCGCCCCTCAGTTCAGCGGATATCAGCAGCACGACTCGCAAGAGCTCGTGGCATTTTTGCTGGATGGTCTCCATGAGGACCTGAACCGCGTCCTGAAGAAGCCATATGTCGAGAAGCCGGACTGGGAGGGCGGAGGAGATTTGGAACTCGTGAAGCTCGCTCGAGAGTCATGGGAGGGGTACATGAAACGCAATGACAGTGTCATTGTCGATTTGTTTCAAGGCCAGTACCAAAGTACCCTCGTTTGTCCTGAGTGTGAGAAGGTATGGACCATCTCCTTTCTCTACTGTCTCTTCTGACGCTGATGTTGCCTCTTCAACTTTTCAGGTCTCAATCACGTTCGATCCTTTCATGTACTTGACACTACCTCTCCCCGTACACAAAAAATGGAAACATGATGTCTTCTTCGTGCCCTGGGACCTTGAAAAGCCCCACGTGAAAGTATGACGTCCCCATTAGAATGATATGACCAACTCTAATACTTACTTCCCCAGATTCCCGTGGAAATCAACAGAGATGCCTCATTTAGAGATCTGAGGACCCTTCTTGGTCGATGGATGGATACCAATCCGGATAATGTGAGCACCAAACAAGATATCCCTAAACAACTTCGCTCACCCCTTTGTTAGCTTCTTACTCTAGAGATATTCAACAATAGATTCTACAAGAACCTTGACGACAGCCTACTATGCGGAGACATGGCTGAGAACGACATCATCGTCTGTTTCGAACTGCCCTGCCATGCCCAACAAAGCAGGACATACAAGCGGCAACCCGATGACCCCATTATAATCCCCTTGTACCTCTGCGATCTCAACCCTCCTGCGCGTCCCACGTACATGACGAACAAAGGTGGTTCCCTTTTCGGCTACCCTAGTGTTGTTGCCGTCACTCCGGAACAAGCAAAGAGCACCGATGCCATGTACGACGTTGTTCTGACGCGCCTAAAGCGTTGGACGGCGAACGCCAGGGACCTTCATCAGTGGGAACCCTCTCCTGTGGTCGACATGGACGAAGTTCCCATCACTATCAATGGTTTCCATCCAGTCGAGTCGATAACGGAAATCAAAGAGAACGGTGATGTCGTCACCGTGAAGGGGGTGGAGCCAGTAGACGGAGATATAGTGGACGAGAAAGGCATCACGCTGGCCGACGAGACCATGGATACGGCTACGGCAGATTTCGTCCCTCGATGCGTTGGGACCAAGAAGGATGTGTTCACGCTCCGACTGCAGATCAATCACAAGGAGTATGGGACACAGTTCAACCATTACAGCAACAGTAGTCGCTGGGAGTCATGGGACCGTCGCATCGAGCAAGCCAACGCCCAGCCCGGTCTCCTGCGGGAGGGCGACGCGTTTTACTGCGAGTTCGATGAAAACATGAAGGCGTACTACTTCGGCGACGACCATTCACGGTGGGAGCATGCACTTTGGGATAAATGGCCCGAGTTTCAACATCCTGAGTATGTCGAGTCGAAGAAGACTGCCTCGGACAAAAAGAGCAGGGGGATCTCGCTACAGGACTGTTTGGACGAGTTCACGAAGGAGGAGAAGCTGGGCGAGGACGATCTTTGGTATTGCCCGCAGTGCAAGAAGCATCAGCAGGCGACCAAAAAGTTCGACTTGTGGAAGGCGCCCGACGTCCTCGTCGTGCACCTGAAGCGCTTCAGCAATAGCCGGGCATTGAGAGATAAGATCGATACCTTCATTGATTTCCCGGTGGAAGGCCTTGATCTTAGCAGCATGGTCGGGGAGCGTGAGGTTGCGAAAAGGCTTGCGGAACAGGGAGTTGACATCGAGGAGCTCCAGATTGGGGACCTTGAGGAGCCACTGGTCTATGACCTCTTTGGTGTCGATGAGCACATGGGAGGCCTTGGAGGAGGTCACTATCGCGCATATGCTCTGAACCACCTCAACGACAAGTGGTACCACTTTGACGACTCATTCGTGACACCGGCACAGGCGAAGGATGCAGTGGTAAGTATCTATCTCTTCGCTGACGATATTGAGGCTCATCGTGTCGTCAAGAACGCCAATGCATATCTCCTCTTTTACCGTCGACGTTCCACTGCCCCGCTCGGAGGGAAGACGCACCACAAAATCGAAGAAACTCGCTTGAAGAACGAAACGAAAATTTCAGACGACAAGGTGACCATCGACACTCAGCTCCCCACACCACCTAGTGAAGACAGTGGATTCATGGATGGCATCACGTTGCCCCCAAGTTCTCAGCCTCTCCGTGGCGATCCTTGGACCTTGCGTTCGCATAGGTCCAACGCCGGGTCTTCCGTTGCTTCACCATCACCAGATGACCTGCCCGGCCTGGAGGACGTCCCATCCCATGATCTCTTCACCAGCACCCTTGACCCCCTCTTTATCTCATCCCAGCGATTTGAGTTTCCGGACCCCGGCAGTGGAAAGGCCTCCCCAACGTCGTCGAACGAAGTGGAGATCGACTCAGACGCCGAGGACCGTGACTGGGAGGGTACGTCCACATTCGAAGTCGGAATCAACGAAGTCGTTCCCGGGAATTCGCCAGGGCAGAGTCGGCTAGCATCACCATCGTCGAGCGTCTTGGACACTGATCCTTTTGATGACGTTAATGGGCAAAAGGGTCTATAATGGACTTTTTATGAAGATCCCTGCTGCTGTTGTATCTTTTTAGTTGAAGTATCTTAGCTCTCACAGTAATAATTTACTTCGTGTATGTAGAGCCCTCGAGACGAGAAATAACGAATGAACGCTGTGCGCCACGTTATCCTTATCGTGGTGCATACGATCAGTCGATGTCGATGCCCGCAAGCTATCACTACTCAGAGGCTCAGTTCATCTCGTCGTAGTAGTTTATTAATTATGTATCATAACAAGCGAACTGGTGACGCTCATCCCACATCATAGGAACATGTTAAGCGACTCCTGTTAAGTTAGCAGGTCGATCGAAGTCTTCGTTCCAAATGGAACAAATTCCGTCAACATCTGGTAGTCACCGTTGGCTCTAACCTGCTACACAGTAAGTACTCCAGCCTGAAAATATTGAGAAGATGGGAAAGTCGATGCACACTATTGAGGAGTAAGATGTTGTATTTCAACCACTCTGCCGGGATACACAACGGTGGAGGTCCTTTCATCATCAGGACGGTACCACCGATGCCAGTATCCGAGACAATCTTCCCTTGCCATACGAGAAGAAGCATGCATTATTTATGATAGGCACGAAAAGGCTCCGTCGAGGAGGCTGACCTCGAATTAATGATGGATGCTGAAGGAGACTCGGACGTGCTGGCACGTCACTGCCAGTGCCGAACGGCGAAAATGGATCCATGTCGACTCGTTGAATCCTTGGTTCACAAACCAAGACAATTAGTGGTTGTGCATTAATGGCTACTAGATACATGGTAGACTGCAGGATGATCGAGAACTACTGGAGAGGTAGGTACCTTCAAAAAGTTTATGAGACGTCGGATGTCGGACTTCTGCCAATTTGTTCCGGCGCTGAACCGAATGCCGACAGCCATCCGTGACTCTCCTCCACTGTGAGATGAGCAGGATCCCACCGAATCTTCTGTATCTCACCATCTACAACCCTACGCTTCGACCGCCAACTCCTGTTACCGACGGAGACGAAGATGCTGAAGAACAGGCCCATATACTTTTCTACACCTCCAAGGAACGTGCAGTCTCACGGGACCGTATGCTCAGGCAGGTAGGGCTCGCCAAAGCTCTTGTCAACTTCTCAGAGTCCGTAGCACCTCAGACTGTTTAACTATGACCTTAAGTGACAAATCTTCCACTTAGCATGTTCAATGGCGCCGAGTGTTGCGATAATGTACACTCGCAGTCGAAGCGCCTGATCATGGTCTCGCCGGAACCCGATTTCTGGATTCATGCAGTGAGTCAGTCAGCAGCCCTCTAGTGCCATCGCAAAATCATACTGACAAGTGTCTTTTAGGGCATAGAGATCGCCAAAGTTCCCCGATCGCCGCTGAAAAAGGGGAAGGGGAGGTCGAGGCCGACTGACAAGGGCAAAGAGGAGGAGACAGAGAAGGAGGTTGGGCCACTGTTTGATCACCAAGAGGGATCTGTTCGCGATCTTGCATTGCGTGCTGATATTCTGCGAGCATACGAGAAGTTCAAAGTACGTAGTCTGCGTCGACTCTTCCTTGGAGACTGCCAAACTCGCATACGATCCAACCAGCTCACACATGGATCTTTTACATCAATACTATCATCAATCGGACAGGAAGGATTGGAACTGCAGCTCGAAAGATTTTTCACTGTCTGGGCATGGTCGTGGAACTTGGAAGATGGCGCGGATTTTAGAGATCATCTTGGTGAGTATATACTCTTTTCAAACAAAACGCCCCTATCTGAACCTTCTAGGCATCCCACTACACCCCTCATTTTCCTCTTTGCGCTCTCTTTTGGATGATCATCAACAGCATTTACCACACTCTGCATCGACTATTTTTATTCAACCTCCACACGTCGTCCCATCTTCCCAATATTCTGCTGCCAAACATCCCACATCGCTCCCTCGCCATCTCCTCTCTCTGATACCCCCCACTCCCCCTGCCTCGCAAGACCTCGCGCACAACGGCACGGTCAAAAGACGGCGACCCTCTGACTCCAGCTTACCACACGGAAAGGACCCGCCAGCAGGGCAATCTGGCAGCTCCTTCCTCGGAATTTATGCGCCGAACATGGATGTGAGGAAGTGGGGTTGGCCTGGGGTACTCACGTTCGGAAAGAGTGTAGGGAAGAGGCCAGGACTCGACGAGGGGAGCAAGAGACCTGTCAGCACTGGAGATAATGGTGCACATGTTACAGAAACACGGTCCGCGGAGGCCATTGGGCTAGACAAGAGTGCTTTGGAGGATGCTTTCGCAGATAACGCGTCGATAACCGCCTCGATTACATCCAACAAGGAGGCAGAGGGTGTAGATTCTACCCCGTCATCTAACGACGACGAAATCAAAATTTCCACAGAACAATCAGAGGACCCCGTCGAACCTCCTTACAGTTTCAACACCGATTCTGAGTCCACATCCATTGCGTTCCCACCACCAACAGAATCTCTAGATCCACCACCCGAAACCCCCTCACCACCAGAGTTCTCTTCCGCCACTGTGTACCTCGCCGACCCTGTCAATTCCCTTATCACTACCCGTCAGAAGGTCTATTATATAATGGCAAGTTCTCGCCCTCCAAGTTACGTTGAGAATTCGGTGAAATAACTAGCACACCTTCAGAACGATCGGAGCATAGTGGCACTCGTTGGTCTGAACCAAGATGAAGACCCTCCGCTGGAGCTCGCCCAAAGCACACTAAGACTCCTTGACGATATCGACGCAGAGCTCAGCGCTCAGCTCTCTCACACGTGAGCACATATTAAACAAATATCCCGTTTCACCCTTTATCATCATCAATTCCAGCATCACACCCGACCAGATCCCCGCCCTATCCAAGATCCTCCAGCCCACAGACACCCATATCGTCTCGACCGGGATCTACACAATCGCCAGCTCCAATTTCTCCTCCCAATCTGGCTACCTGTATGACGCGCAGGAACTGCAGGCCATGTACGCCGATGCTACATTAACCTACTAAGCCTTCCAATCTGACTGTCCACTACCTGGTTTCTTTCTTAGGGACTCCGACATCTTGGAGGTTTTCTCTCGCGGCCAAAAACCTCAACATTGGCACATAGCACGGCGAGGTTTCGGCGTCAACGCGGGTGCGGCAGCGGACTCGGAGGGGGCGGTGTATATGCAGGTATTCAGGAAAGAGGCAAGCTTGTCAGACGTCGACAATGTCCTGGCAGGTATCGTTAGGCGTTCTGTGCTCGCGGATGGTTCTCTTTGAGCTGCATTGCCTGTACAGTGAATCCGTGCAACAAACACTTGGAAGAAATTTCAATTGTGATTGGTAGCGATAGTCCATGTGCCGTGACTCTTGAGAGTCAAGGGTTAGGACTTACAGTAAGTTACTAAATGTTCAAGGGTAGGGAAGATTCCTTACTGTCTAAGACGTGTTGGTGGCAGCGCCGTTGGCAAAGACAACTACAAATGGATGCATATACTGTTGTAAAGATCATATTTAAGTATCAAGGCGAAAAGACAAGGAAATTGCTGTCAGCTGTGAATATGACGAGAGACAACGCTGATATCTAGACAACCAGCCCAGAACCAGCCCAGACCCTGGGTCATGCTGGGGCCCGAAGTTGGAAGGTGATGGTGATCAGTTGCTTTTACATAATTAGGGCAAGTCCACTGAACGACCTTGCTTTCGATCAATTTGGAAACAGTACCAGTTCAAAAGATAATTATGCTCGTTACACTCGGTACAAACTACTCTGGCTCCATGAGGATGTCAACTTCGTGGGGCTCTATACCCTCTTCACCGTCCTCGTCGTCATCATCATCTTCCTCCTCATTCTCTTCCTCACTGCTCTCGCTCTCATTGAAAGTCAATGAAATATACTCATCACCGAGCTGCGCATCATCGGCGGTAACGGTCACTGCCTGCTGTTGTTCAAAGGTGTTAGTCGCAGCCGAAATACCAACAGTATTCGCGCCAAATGCTGTCGGGTCTGGTTTCGCAGCCGGTTTCCGAGTTCGATTTGCCCTGATGACATGCGGAAGTTTGCATCCCTTGGTACTGCAGATACCCCGTTCTACGAAGTCAGGGCACTCCCTAACATGTTGCTTGTCGCAGTCCAGGCCGTGAGCACAGTAGCCTAGCACCGCAAAGTCACGGCAGACGCCCTGGCGGGTGCCCACGTTCACGTGAGGGAACGGGCAGTTATCTCGAGTGCAACGGCTTTTGTTGAGGAAGTGGAGACATAGTGGCGTGCGCTCCGGTGTCGGGTCGTGCGAGAGGTTACAAGTGTCCGCGGTGCTGGTGCAGCTCCCTTGAAGAAAGTTCCAGCAGATGGCAATCTTGGAAGGGTCGTGTTGGTATAGACATGTGAGGCCGCGGCTACATGCACCTGGGGAAAAACACAGGAGTGAGTAACATGTATTTGGGAGACGAATACAGAGCTTCGCTGAGAAGACCAATTTGGAGCTTCTTCAAGCCGGAGTGGTGCGCACCTGTCGTCGTGAATCGCGGACACGGTTTGTCGGAATATTTCAAACGTTTCGACCGGGCACTGTAGAATAAAAATCAGATGCCGATATCGCAATGCCTGAGATGAACAAACTGGTAGGGTCTGGTGGTGTTATCAAGAGTCATGTTGCGGTTGATAGGGCGACCACGGCGACCGCGCGATAGCTTAGGTTTGTACATTCGAGAGGTGGGTATAATATGGCCTGACTTGCGGGTAAATGGTACTTGAGGTTGTGGGTTCATTCGCGGGATACTTGGGCCAGAGGATGCGGGTTTGGGCACTATATGATGGAAACGGATATGACTTTGCATCTATAATCTAGAACGGTCTGACTCACGATCTTTGCGAACTAGAGAGCGACCTGAAGATTCGAAAGCAATACCATTTAAAACCACGTCCTTGACGGCAGTTGAGGGGGGTTCCACGGAGGAGAGAGGCGGCGCTGTTGGGCGATGTGCAACGCTAGATGTTGGTCGTACATATTTGTTCGCTGGCTTGTAGTTAGGGTTGACATATGTGTTGTTTCTCGAATTCGTCCGGTGGGGATGCGCCGATATCACTGACTTGTGTTGATTAATAGTTGCTGCGTCAAAATCTCTGAGAAAGACGCCATTTTCAAAGGAATCCTCCACGAACCTGTAAGACGGGCAATTTCGCTCTTAATCTGTGCTTCAGTCGATGAAGAGGCCATGGTGGTCGGGAGGGACAGGATGCAGGTTATTATTGTTGTCAATGTTTAGTCAGGTCTCACGTTACACTATATACTCTATGTATATGTGGCAGCTGAAAGACCTCAAAACAGGCTTGTCTAGACAACCGGGAACTCGTGCTATCGTGCTAAGGCCTAATATCTTTGAAGCAAATTACTCTATCCAAGTAGTGAGTGGGATTTCGATGGGCAACTCGGAGAGGCTTTACATGGGGTACACAACTTCTGACAGGTGCTTTTTTGAAAAAAAAATCAGTGCAATTTGAGGTATATTCAAAAGTCCTCGCAGACCATTTCCGAGTCATGGTTTCAGCCTGCAGCCGACCAATTTCCTGCAAAATAATTCAGAGCTCATGGTCGCTGCCTTTCCTTTCCTGTCTCGCTGCTGTTCGCATCTCACGACGGTACGCAGGGTTTTTTTTATACACTGAATTCATATTCCTTATCCGAACGGTGCTGTTTCAAAGTCCTCACAAAACCAACCCCGTTCGGAGGCGTATTGAAGTGCCAGAGCCACCGGCGACGAGCCCACTGAAGCCCCTCGCCGGAGTGTCTGATCACCCGTGAAGTATGTAATACAAATGCTGTTAGCTCGCAGTGACGACCTGATGATTCACAGCTGTTCTACCACGAAGTGCCTGTGGGGTTACCGCAGGGGATCAGTGCTTGTCTTGTCTCAACTTTGTAGACTGCTCTGATTGACAAGGGACTTTACCATAGTAGGTGTCGTCTGCTCTCCCCGCACCTATATGTTGACGAGTTTGATAGCGTGGGCTGCTGCCAGCCCGGACAAGGATCCAAAGGCGCCAATTCCCGACATGAGAACGAAGGAACCACCGAGAAGGGATCTGGCGGATCCAAGGGAACCACTCCCCGAAGCTGCTGGATAGAGCCGTCTGAGTCAGTTGACAGTTGACTTTATGGAGCCGCGGCAATGTTGGTTCGACGTTGGCACAGTCGATTATTCATCTCCAAGGACAGTTCTGGCAAGAGACCATCGGCTCAATACAAGCGTCGGAACGAGGGTGGCTTTGTGGCGCGCTCAAGATATCATTAACTAACTTGACCATATAGACTGTCTGGATTCACGTTCCAAGACCCTTAGAAGGTATCTATGCAGGTTTACTGGCTCGGAAACTGAAGCAACAAGGAAGGATAGCCAGTCACATGTGTTGCTTTGTATCCAATTTTTGTGGAAGCCGACTTGAGTTGGAGCGATGGTCTTAATCGATAATCGTCTGCACTTCTGTAAGGCGGCATATTAATCAAGTCATACTTGGGTCGAATAATCTCTGTTCTGATTCGTCGACATCGTTGTATTTAAAGCTGGAGAGGAAACGCCAGGCAAGTCTAAAAAACAGTAGGACATGCGAAAACATATACATAGTAATATGGGGTTAGGCATTAGAGGTAAGTGTGAGTAACGGAGGTGGGGAGTGTGCATGCGATCGCGAATGCGTTCAGGGTGGCGTCGGATTCGACGTGTGGGTGCCGGTTGGCGACCCCTGAGCCTTCTCTTGCTGCTCCTTTGCGTGGCGCATCATCTCCTCACGCTTGGCCTTGGCAGTGTTTATGGAGTGCTTCTTGGACTTCGGCTGGGCAGCCTCTGCCACCATCCTGGGAGCATGCATAAGTAGGAGTCGAGGAGTCATGGCGCGAGGATAGACTACGACTTACCGCTCAAGCTCGCGACGCTCTTCGTCTGATTCGTCCGCGATGGTGGATTTGAAGATCGCCCCGGTCAACATCAAACCCTGATCTCCACAATCAGCGGACTAATGCCTTAATAACTAAACTCGACTGACCTTGGCTCGGTTGTAGAGGACGACATCAGGCTGCCCTGGTTCCTTCAAAACGTTCTCGACGACCTATGGGCACGATAATGAGCCAAGTCCAAATACTGAAGAAACAAACCTAACCTCACGAAGGACCTGTACAACCTCCAAACGCGCTCCGCGCCACGATGCGAGCATGATCTAGAGGCAAATCAGCTGACTACGAAGGACACAAAGCTTGTGCGAGCACACCTTGCCAGTGATGTCCATCTCCAGTGCCCTGAGCTCCTCCTCTCCGAGTTCTCCCTTTGCCTGGGCTTTCTCCATTTCCTATTGGAAAATCCCATGAGCCACAGCCAATTTACAGAGTTTAAAAATACTAACCAACATGACGTCTCGCACGCTCAAACTAGAGGACAATGTCGATTAAACCCTGGTGATAATTCATGGAAGACGACATACGCGCTGCCTATCACACCCCACACATCCTTAGCAAGGGCTCCCTTCTCCTTTAGCCTCGAGAAGAATCCGGGACTGTCAGGTGGCTTTAAGTATTCATCTCGACATAGAGGTGCAATACCAAGACGCACATCCCAAGGAACTTGCGAGACTTCAGAAATGAGGATGATTTCATCATATACACGGTACCAATGGTATGTAAAAGCTACAGATAGGTCTGTTAGGCCACAAAACCAGCGACCATAGAGAGCGAAAGCAGACGAACCTCCACACCGAAGCTCTCAAGCTTCAAATCGTCCGCCTCCCTTCTCATTTTTTTCTCGAACGCGATCGTCTCTGGGTCATCTTTATCACCAGGGTGCTTCGCCTCAACGAACGGCCGTAGGCGCTCAATCATCTTCTGGGTGAGCATCGCAACTCGTGCCTCCATAACCTTTCGGCGCTCTCTCTCCTGCTCTCTGAGCTTTTCCTTTTGTTCCTGGCTGATCTTGGCTTTCTTCCGCGCGGCCTCCCTCTGCCGCTCTTTCTCCTTTTCCTTGTCGGACTGGCTGGGCGATGTGGAGGCGGCTGAGGAATCAAGCTCCCCGTGAGCCACAAGCGAGGAAGTAGCGGGCGGGTCGGGACGCGCGACGTGTGGGCCATGGGGGGTGGAGGGAGTATGTGAAGCCGTCGTCGAAATTTCAGGCGCGTGTGTGTCCTCGGTAGTCTTCTCGTCTGCGTGATGTGGGGCGTGGGCAACATGAGGAGTTGCGGGAATCGATCCAGAAGGGCCATCGGCATTGAGCTGTTTCTCCATATCCTCCTTTTCTTCCTCAGTCATCATCGTCGTTGCGACGGAGGTCATGTCTTTCATTATAGAAATTTCACCAATCTGCACGGGACAATAAGTCGCAATCACGATGGCAGAATGAGCCCACGTCACGTACATATTCCACGAAGCGCTCGCCTCCGAAGACGTTAGCAAAGAAGCCGGCGGCATCCTCCATGTTGATCCCTCCTTCCTTGTCCACCTGGAGTGCACACACGTTACATTATGTGGTCTCTTCATGGAAGGCAATGCACATACCATAGACTTTCCGTTCTTATCGTAAACCGCCCTAAGATTCTGCAAAAGAGTATGTGATCAGCATGGTAGGCTTCACAAGGGTAAATGGAACATACGGGATCGGACAAGACCTGATAGGCTTTGCTGTTAGGAGACTACGAGTTAGGCATTCTCTTCCAAGGCGCTGGGTGCCACTCACCTAATTTCTTTGAATTTCTCTTCCGCGTCGGGCGAAGGGTTCTTGTCAGGATGATACTGCAGCGATGTGTCAGATACAAGAAATGTGGCCAAAAGTAATATTCCTCAAACCTTCATTGCCTGTTTCCTGTAGGCCTTCTTCAACGTCGTGTCGTCGGCATCTACCTCAACAGCGAGCTGCCAGATGCGTGAGTCTCCCGCTGGTCATGTCTTCGGCACTTTTGAAAGGCGCTCACTAGTTCATAATATTCAGTTTCTACGGGGGCCATTGTGGGTTAGTAGACCAAGAAAATATTATAGGAGATCGTAAAGGGACGTGGAGTACGTCAAGCCGTCGTAGCACTGGTTGTCGTGAGCGAAGAATAAATGCTTACATAACGGAATGGTATTCTGCAGTGCGCAATGCTGCGTACAGTGTCACTGTGTTCACGGCACCTCGGCAATATTCACAGCGGCGTCCACCCTCAAATTCTTCTCAAGTCCATTGGCCTACCGCGCACCAGAGTAACCCGGACGGGAGCAACAGGTATTAACTACAAATGCTTACAAGTTCATGGATAACTTTATGCAGATCATGATATTCAAGCAAATCGAAAGCGCCCCGGCGGATCATTGTTTCCGGGATATCCGTGTGTAGTTGGAGGAGAGTGCAGCTGAGATCAGCTAGCTGTTCGGAAGTTAATACTGGGCAGCCTACTAAGAGAATCCCGGTGAAAGTTGCTCTGAAGGGCCATGTATCTGTGTAGCACAAGAAATCTTCATGGACATCCCTGAGATGCGACAGACCCTGCCATCATGGTAGGAGTGCAATCCCGTTTTATTCACAAGGACGAGTTAACTACAAGTCCATCTAATCTAATCTGTGCTTCCGAGTTCCGATCATGTCTGTCTTTTCCGCAGTGCTTGCAGCTTGAAGTCTTGAACCCTGCAGGCTGCCACATCTATCCCATACAAGCAACACATATTTGAGGCTTGCTTCCAGCCCGGCTCTGATTTCGGGGGAAATGCGATTGCTCGTGTTGTGGTACAAAAAATGTTGTGTATGTGGTACGGTACGAACTATGGAAGTACGAAGGTGTTACAACAGGATAGGGATGGGTGGAGGATGAGTGATGTCTGTAATAGTACCTATGCTAATGCCGCAGGATGGCCATCTTGAAATCCAGAAAAAATGTAATCAAATATTATAATGATAAGGGGGTGATCGCGATGGGGTCCGGTGTCTCGAGTGGAGAGAGGCTAGTCATCCAAGGACACAGGTTGGACCTGTGTCGAAAACCGAACCGCCTTCTTGGGAGTCGGGAATTCCGCGCTAGTTCGCGGTGACGAGGTCGCGGACGAGCGCACAGATGGTGGGGCAGATGCAGTGCGCGAACGCGGCAGAAGACGCGCCATGCGCACCTTGATGGAGCTGATGGAGCTGGTGGAGGATTTTAGGGTTGGGGGATTGTTGGATGTCACTGTCGTGGATGAAGCTGATGCCGACCCGTTATCCACGAGTTTCCTAGAACCTGTATTCGGCTGCTTGAGTGAAGAGCGCGCCGGTGGGGGCGGAAGGACAACAGGTGACGCAGAACGGTGGGAGTGGGAGTAAGGGCTGGGGCTCGAGTTCAAGGGTCGAAGATGTGGGGTCCGGGAAGTGTGTAGCCCGATTGCAATTTGTTCTATGGTGGGTCGTGAGGAAGAGGGGTTGTAGTCACGGTGTCGTGTTGGAAGTGTTTGTTCAGCGGGCGTTGAAGTCATCCCATAAGTGGTCGAATTCTAATAGGGAAGTTGCGTTAAAATAGATCATGCATTGAATACTGAGAAAGAAGCTCACTGGTGGCTCCGTCCCTCTCCTCTTCGGAATAGAACCAATCGTTCGACGCACTGAAGTTATGAGGCGTGATGAGGTTTTGTTTATGTTCGTGGATGAAAAATCGATATCCGAAAACTGTGTGTGTTGCGCTGGATATGTGCTCCCAATATCCCCAGAATGGGGTTTCGTGTAGGCTTGAATGGACATCGAAGAAACGGCACGCCTATGCGTTGGCCGAATAGGAGAGTCTTTCAAGGGCATTGTGGAGTTGGTGGGCCAGCGTGGCGATAGTGAGGACTTGGATTAGTGACTGCCGCGAAATGACCGTTTGGACTCGCCACGAGTGCTTAAGTGTGCTGTGCGCCAATTTTTGGGGAATCAAGAAGATATTCCGACATCGGATCGGCTGTTATATATGTAGACCGGAAACTGCCGTACCACAGCTGCCATGCATACTTACATGGACCGTGGACGCTGTTTCGACTACATTAAGTATACAATATCAAGTACACGGCCAGACAATACTGATCTAATCATCTAATCCAGATTCCGCCCAACATTACGGAACGTTGAACATTGAACCCATTGTGATAAAGTTGTCTTCACCATATCGAGGGGTGGTTTTACTAGGAGCCTGTAAATTTGAGTGCAACATCAAAAGACACAAGTTGGGGGAAGCACCAGGAGGGGGGACTATGCTGTGATATGTCCAATCCTTATGGGTACAGCTAAGAGCTAAGAGAGGCTGAGAGGCAAGAGATGACAAGTACAGAAAGTGACTTTTTTGGGCATGCTCTGCGATATTTTGCATGTACAGAATCTTTGGCCGAAGTTGGATGTATGATTCCAGCACGTACAGAAATTGACCAGTGCTAGCAGCTAAGCTTCCCGAGCCCCCCTCCACCCCTTTGCCACACAAGGACTTGAGATTTGGCACCCATCTCACTGAGCAGGCTGTTGGTCGGTATCATCCACGACACGTATGTCGGGCAGCATCATCTTCTTCTTACAGAGTCTACTGACTGACCCCATTCTCCCCGCAGCTTTCCACTAGGGCTGCACACCGTCCATCTCACAGTGACGGCCGTTGCTGGTACGGTTGCTTATGGCACATTGAAACCCGTTACCGTCCATGGCTTTGCTGACTGATAGGACTGACGGTATGTGTAAGAGCGACCTTCGGGAGCGGACTGGGTCACACTGGCAAAGGGAATCCGAAGTTATATTGCTAGTACAGTAAGGGAACGAATATACTACGCACCTGGCAAAGGGAATCTGAAGATAACAAAAGTGGGGATCCTTTTGCCAGAGCGTCAATTATATGTGAGGACTGTGCAGTGCAACAAGAACCGACACACAGATCATGCGTGTCTGGACATGCGCCTCGGCAAGGCGCACCTCGTGTTGGAAGGCAAAAGTAGGTGAGAGTGTACAGTAAAGAACGTAGTGTAAGAGAGCGACGAATACCAATATGTACCTCACACCAGTGTGAGCGAAGATGAGTGGTTGGGCGCTGAGGCAGGCGTTGGAGGCACACGGTCAGGCCCAACACCCGGGCCCAACTCTCGGGTCCAACTCCCGGGCCTGAGAGTGTCCTCTGACAAGATTGAAATAAAATAACAGAGTAAATATTGAGTAGATAGCATGAATACCAACAGTGCACCTTGATTGAGAGTGCTCAGATGGTAGCGATGACATCTAGATTGCCACCCAGAACTGTGTTGTTGGGATCCTGGGAATCATATGCCAAGATGGCCTCAGTTGTTGCAATTGCGCCAACCTTCGTAATAGTGCCCATCACATCAACATTGGCAAGATTGACTACATGTTCCAAGCATGGCATCTGATTTTCCGACGCGTGCCATGGACTCAACCAGATGGATATGGAGACAGGACACACTATATATGTCACGTCATGGAGATATAACTTATACTCATTTCCATTTGCATTGGTTTTTAATTCGATACTACTGTGTTCCTTGGCATTTGTGGAAATATTTCCTACACCTCCAACGATGGTATTAATCAGTTGAAATGATATGAAAGCATTTCGATCATTTGCCACATGTGATGTCATTTCCAAATCGGCAAGCCATTCTTGTTTGCCAATTTTTGTCAAAGATTCATCCATATTGAAAAGTCAGCCTCTTGTAATTCTTCTTTGTCTGATTTTTTTTTTTTTTTGCAATGTCTTTTCTTACTCCTATTTCATTTTCTTCATTGAAAGATTTCACATCTGATTCCGTGAACCTATTCCAGGTCTCTTGAAGCAATTGAGCAATGATATTTTTGAAGGTCATAGCACTCAGCTCAAAGCTTTGACTTTTGATCTGATTATGTCAGTCCCACAGTTCTTTCATCGTGTGTAGGTGCACCACAATATCATCTCGTTCCTCTCCTCTCAGAGAGAAGATACAATGCTGTAATGCTACAGCTCCATGGTGCAATTTTACCTCATGGACTGCGGCTAGACTTTTCCATATCTGCAAGGCCATCCCATGCTCAGGTACGTGATGCGTTTCTTTTTTTGTTATATTTCGTATGATGAGAATCGAAGCAAGCAAACTGATCATTGAATTTCCAGATTGCATGCTGTTCTTTGTCATCTGGCACTGAAACTTGTCCATTGACATAATCAAGGACATGAAAGATTTCAAACACTTGGCGGACCTCACTCTTTCATGTGGTCCAGTTGGTCCCATCCAGAGGTTTGTCCAGTTTAATAATTCTGCTCGGCACTTCTTTCATATCAATTTTGACCAACTATTTTGCCATAGTTGTTGGGCCACTTGTAGTCAAAGATGTGGTTATAGAATCAGTCATATTGATTGATTAAAGGCCAGGGCCCATAATCTTTTAGTAGTGGGTAGGTAGAAGCCCACGAAAGTATGGGCCAAGTGATGATAATTCTGTTTCACTATGTAAAACACTTATTTATATACTTGTTGTGTCTTACACATCATTGCAAGTATTAGTCATCTTTGCTCTGGGTGATGGAGGGCTTTAGCATCAACCAGCTTGCTATATTTAACTCACGCCTTGTTCCCCAACATCACCAGCTGACAACAAAAGAAGTGGGTTCTGCATTTTGTGGAAGGGAACCTGTATTTGATAAGGCATGGTACACGACGTGGAGGGTACAGCACAGTCAGCACTTGTGTCAACGTCGAGCCTTGTCGAGCTTCATGTGAGGTCCTGCCGGTGCAAAAAATGGCAGATTGAAACGGCGGCTGCTGTTTTTTCCAAATCCCAGGACTTACTTAATACTGACTGTGCTGATGCCATCACCATCACCATCACCATCACCATCACTATCACCATCACTGTCACCGTCGCTGTCTCTGGCGGCGAGTGCACTGCTTACTTTATTCACCAATAATACTCCCTTTGGATCAGCACACTCAGTCCATGTGCAAATAGACCATCTGAGACATCACTAACATAGGCGCCCACTCGCTCATCTCTTACCTTGGTCAGGCTAGCAGTCTACTTGGAAGCCATACACGGCCTGAACTCAGCTCTCAGTTCACTGCTGGTTTTCAGCTCGTTGCACCAGGCCTAGAGTAGAGCAGGACCTCCCACATGTCTCAGATTGCCACCCACGGTGACACCTGGAGCCCCTTTACCACCCTTCCACCTTGGAGGTCTTTGATGATCTTCCAAAAAGTTGCATTGTCACAGCCAGAGAGCGCCTATCAGATCTTGCTGTATGGCCCAGAAAGGCTTCTGTAGCAGATCTGTTTGCCCTGCTTTGTACAAGGTGCTGTTGTGCTCCACTCGCAATGTGCTACAATAAAGATTGCATTGCCGCATTTGGAAACTCCAGTAGTTGCTGCGACGGTCCAGCCACGGCCCGCCATAGCCTGCCCTTTCCTTATCATGCAAGGTTCCAACCACAAAGGATCTAGGTGATGCTCATACTGGCCTCTTCTTTCCTGGGTCCTTGTTTGCTGTATCTATTACCGCACTCTTTTCTTACTCCTGTCCTTACTTGGTTTTTATATGGCACATGCTATATTACTACACCACCAAATTTGTCAGAGATCAATGAGAGCCCTTTTTGTTGATTGCCAGGGGTCACCATCAGTTCTCGCCAGGATGTCCGCCGGATCACCTGAGGCAACCGAGAAAGCAATTACCTGATGGCACACAGACACCCTGTCCTGGGATATCCATGCCGGGAGGTCTGGTGGGTCCCCTGAAATGGCATCTTCCCGGTGTCCATCCATATCATCTCAGGACATCCACAGAGCATCCTCTGGAGGTCGCGCTGATCCCGAATGGACTGTCCTCTCTGTTCACTTTGAAATTGTTACAAAAATTTATTCAGTATCGTAACGAGCACAATTCTACATATATAGCTATACTAAAAATATTTCTACCCCACTCGTTGCCATGACTGCCAGATCAAAACCATCTAATGGGGTTACACCCTGGTAGTCGCAGTCGCAGGCGGTGGTGCATCTTGAGGATGTACTGAGGAAGGGGGGCATTAGTTGAAATCAAGACAAATAAGTTGAAAAAAAACACCTTGTGCACGAGTTGCGGAGTCCTGCTACTCAAAGAAAAATGACTCTACAACAGCGGCAGCACTTACAGCAAAGCTGACTGAGGGTGTTGTTGTCATGGTCAGTGATACTATGTAGGTGTAGTTAGCTACGAGGTCAGCATGTACGAGAAAAAACACACCTTGGATCGGCGCACGACGCCGCCCTGGGCCCAACCCAGCACCCTCGACATGGTCTAGCCCTCAAATCCCCAAAAATAACAACTCATACACGAAATCAAAACAAATAGCACCCAGTACCCTGGCATCCAGTACCCGATTCGCCGTGTTCAACATGTGTCAAAACATTGCCAGTTGTCGAAGGTGACCACTGGCTGAGGCAGAGGGAAGAGGGTGCACAGAGACGTGGGCAAAGGCGAGGGCTCCCCGAGAATGGGCGTTCTTAAATGCACACACCTGGGTGAGGCACGCTTGGGGCACGCAGGACACAAGAGACTTGAGAAGAAAGTGGGCAGAGGAGAAACTTGAAGCTTGAAGTTTTGACGCAGCAGCGGAGTCTGAATGAAATTTTCACGAAGTTTGAAGTCGGTTTGGCTGACGGGTTGCTGATGCAGCGGCAGAGTCTGAATGAACTTGGTCATTTTTCACCAAGTCTATCTGATCAGCTGGAAGAGCGACAGTATACATGGTACTTACAACTTTTGAGCCTTGATATTGCTATGAATCATGCGATACATTTATTTTGGATGAGCACAAAGCAGCAATACATGATTCTTGGTAATCTACGTAGAGCTCCTCATAAGGCCAGGGCCAGTGCTCTGAAGGGTACATAGCTGGCCTTGGTGTCCACCAGACATTGCTAGGGATGGCCTGACGAGCCCTGATGATGGTGACCTGTTGGATGTCATGTGGATCCCTGTTGGATGTTGCTGTTGCGCTCTGGCAATCATTTACCATTGCTACCTTACTGACATCCGGCAAAATTGGTGGTGTACAGACAACTTCTTCCCGGCATGGTATTTTTACCTTAGTTACCTACATACACAGGTGCATGGTTCAGATATTAGAATGATGGGATTTGATGATATTTACACATTGTTGATAAGAGAATTGCAGTAGGAAGCAGGTAAGTATTTCACAATAGGCAAAAGACTTAACAGAATCATAAGATTCAGATATGATTTTCTCGATCAAGCAGTTCCTGGCTGCTCCGTTCTGTATGCTTTCCTGGCACTTATTTTGCTCTGTTGTGCTTGCATTTTGGCTTGCTCATCCTCCACACAGGTAACAAGTAGAGTAGCATACTATGAAAGTATTAACAGTGTCTATTTACACACTGAACCAATGCAAGCCACCAACATCCCACCCACGCCCTGCACAGCATCGCCACATGGGGGGGATGGACCGATCTGACCGATCCTCCTGGTAAGCGGAAACAACATCCTAGTGGCTGTTGATGGGCGATTGTTTGTGTGGGAAGAGAAAACAAAACCGCGAGTTACCAAAAATAGCAGCGACTCGGAAGAGTGGACATACGAAACATTAGCACCAGGCCCAACTTTGTCCTTGACATGTTGGCTCTCCATTGGCAGCTGGGTAGTAGTACCACACTGACATGCCACATGGGCCAGGCGCTTTCAAATCAGCACAAAATGAGTCAGTTATGAGACTTTTGGAAACAATGATTAGTTGCAAAAGACTCAGCTGGATTATTGCTCAGTGAAGGGCTACTGAAAAGGCCTGCAAAAGAAATGGAAGAGGATACAGAATGCTCATGTGTGTTCCATGCCACAGGCGGTACCAACAGACATGGCAATCAACAGTGGTTGATCATGGAATATATACTGACAGACACCATCCACAGGAGGACGCGAGCAGAGACATCGATCATTGGGAGTTGGAAGAAGGTTGGGGACAAGAGAGGGTCTGGAATCTAAGGCTGATCAAAGGTTTAAAACACTTGCACAGACTGAGAGTCACACGGTTCAAGTTTTGTTGACATTACCTTGAGAATTTCATCTGTTATGACTCATGGCTTTCAACTGTACTGATATGAAAATGTTATCCCAAGAGTGACTTATGATAATCTTGGAAACTGTCCTAAATTCCTCAAGAGCTCACAATATCATTTTTTCAAAACTTTTTTTT
Organism: Asterophora lycoperdoides; assembly: GCA_018850815.1. Taxonomy (NCBI): domain Eukaryota; kingdom Fungi; phylum Basidiomycota; class Agaricomycetes; order Agaricales; family Lyophyllaceae; genus Asterophora; species Asterophora lycoperdoides. The sequence continues at coordinate 44,909 of JABCKJ010000159.1, forward strand.
CTCAAGAGATTAGAAAAATAGCATGCAGCTGTGTATGAGGAGGACATCTGGGAAATAGGAAAAACGGCGCTTCCAAACGGCATCAAAATGGCATCAAAGTGATCACCGTGTGCCAGCCACAGACTTATTTGGTAAAGTTCCCATGTGTGCTTTGGTGGGCTCAGTGCCGCCCAATATTTCTTAAACGATTAGAGGCTGTTAAATAATGCAAGGCCCTCACACTTGCTGCTTGCTTAAAGGGCATCATTATTCTGTAATACTTCCAAGCTTGGCGTTCCAGTGTTTTTTTTGTCTGAGCCACGGTGCAAGGTGAAAAAGGGCAAAATAAATACACATTAGTTATATAATCAGATCTTCAACCAAAAAGGCTTCTTATACTTGCTGTAACATGTTATGGAGCACTAGTACAAATATGGCGACTAGTATTGATGTAATTCCCCAGATATTTTGAGTCAATTCAATGTCATTTAAGTATAAGGAGGGGAATAGTGTCGACACCGTCGTGATGATGCTGACAAAGACATCAGTGTCACGTGGACGGCCCGTCAGGTCCAGCGGTGGGAAAAATGGTGGATCAAAATGGCGGCTGCCGTTTTTTCCAAATCCCAGATTTACTGGGAAAATGAGGTCTTGAACATGCTGAGGTTGGTGTCAAACGTGGTAAGAGGTTTGAACCAATGAACATATAGCAACGGCTCGGTGAACGCGCAATGACATTGCCCAGGAAGTGTAAAAATAAGCCGAACCTGAGCAACACCAACACCTATGTCAAGTTTAGGACTGTTCAAACACTGGGTGCAAGCCACAATATTATCAGTCAAAATATTGTAAAATTATTGTAAAGGTATATCCATTATTATCAGCATATTCTCAGTGATAGTATTCTAGAAAATGTTTGAATATCTTTACTATATTATGAGTAATGGTTTGCTACAATAGCATAATATAATCCTGAAGGATATGATAAACAATAGTCTAATCATATGCAATATTTGATTTGAATAAATTCACACTGCTCATCTATTCAATTTGTAACA
>JABCKJ010000016.1:0-132053 GCA_018850815.1 Asterophora lycoperdoides
GCCAGGATGGGGACGGTGGGGAGTCTGGCTTCAGGGTGGGGGACGAGGAGGGGCGGGCATGGGCGTGGGAGGGGGATGGCATGGTGGGTGTGTATGTGTCCTCTTGGTGACTCGGAGTCACAGAGGGGTAGAGGGTTTAAAGAGGAAGAAAATGAACTTGGAGCGCTATTGTGGCCGCCTTTTATAGAGTAGAATGGCATTAGGGATTTAGGGGGTGTGGGCAGTCCGGGAGCGTGTGGGTGGCAATGCCGATGAGCAAACACGATCGCGAGGTGTGTGTTTCGCGGCACTGCCTCGGCTGCTTCGAGAGGGGTTGGTGAGACCTTGTGGAAAGAGGGGCTGTGTTTTTGTGTGGCGCAGTGCCTGGCTGGTGCGTTGAGTTGATCAATGAGAGTGACAAGTTCCGGGTTCCGCGAGTGTGGCAGACATCGGCAGAAATAACGCCGACACAAGCTCGTTATTCACCACAACGGCTCATATCCTGTTGAGGCAAAGCTGCGGCGGTGTTGAGCTTGTCGGCCGCAATAGCTAGCACACCGCAGCCAAGTTGCCGAAACATGGTTTGACATGGACTGAAAAGCGCACAACACGCGGCCACTACGTAGTCTCTCCTCGACAGATTCCTCCGTAACATGTTGCTGATCGTGTTATAGTACTGTACATCCCGCGGGCCATCCTCTCAATCCACATGAGCACCGCGCACAGCGCAAAATCCGCATAACTAGCCTCCCGGTCCATCGCAACCGTGCCATCGCTATCGCCCCTTAGCGCTCCCATTCCTATCCAGAATTATCGCCAGAAAGTGCGGACCACAACCTCCACTATACCAAACTATATAATTACACACATATTCATTCCGAGTCCGACATTTCTCTCATCCTAGCCCATTTATCCAATTCCGCAATGATTCCCTTCTGCATTTCGGGAGACTGTCGAGCGCTGGGTACTTGTGTCATTACAGTCAAGTTGAGATTCAAATACTAACTCACAAATCCTGAGCAAACGTTGGGACGTCGCTGGGAGCATTGATCATCCCTAGTTCTATAAGGGCCTGATGTCGGGAAGCAAGCCTGTAAATTTTACATGAGGTGTATCTCAACCTAACAGGATAGACTTCACTTACTGCTCCTCTGGAGTTGGTCGTGGTTTGTGGTGTTTTCGGACGGGCGGCCACTGCGGCTTATCGCTTGTAACAGGTGAGCCAGTCTTAGGTTTCGACTTCCTCCTTTGACGAGATTTCTGTGAAATAGTATGTAAGTAGTGTCCAACCCAAAAAGCGTGAAATAACTGACCTGTAAAGTTTTTTTGGTGCGTTCTTCTTCGATACGACTCGGAACGAGGATTTGATCATTGTGATGGCTGTATTTTACGCCGATGGCGTTCAAAGTTGTCTGGATCGCGTCTTGTTCCTGTGTTTCGAAAGATGATGGTGGAGCTGGAAATGTTCAGCGTCTGAAATGAGTCACTAATCGATCATGGTCCTACCTTCATCAAACAACAGTGCTCGCAACCCGCGCAGATTGCCCTTCCGAGTCACTTTAATCGATGTTCGACGACAATTTACAATGAACGATTCTCACCAGGTCAGTGTCTTTATCTTTTGCCCCCTTAGATTCAGCCTCAGCGAGCCAATCGTCACCCACATTCTTGCTCTGCTTTTTCGGTTTGGACGATGATGATCCTCCCATATGCGAGAGTGCCCAGTCCAGTTCAGCAAGAGTAGCCTTCTCGATCTGCGCATCAAATCGAAATAATGTCAATAGATCGTACACTTTGACCAGGTTTAATACTTACCGCCATCTTCGTCGCAAGCTTGTCTTCATGTAGCTTGAAAATGTTTTCAATCCCGAAGAGCTCTCCTTTCTTCGACGTGTCGCCCTGAATGCCTTCGAAGTATCTGAAGCCAGGAAAGCTCCCAAAAATCGCACCTTGAATGTGGAAGGTCCATACCTGGTTTGAATACTAGCCTCGTAACCGATAGCCATTTGTTGTTGCTTGTAGATCTGGCGCGCATAAATCAGCTCTTCCACAGATCCTGCACCTAACAGCCGGTAAACGGAGACATCGCGCGTTTGACCGAAACGAAAGGCTCTGTGTAAAGATCAGGACACTGTAGATGACACACGAATTGAGTGCTACCTATCCATTGCCTGAAGATCATGCGCAGGATCTAAACATTGTACAGTGCTTAGTGAACACAAACTGTGGCGGAAGAGGACGCAACTTACTCCAGTTAGGATCTAGAGTCGACCGCATGAGTCAATTTTTTTAAGGACTGTTATAGCGAATATACCGAAAATGACGACTTTATTAGCCGCCGTCAGGTTCAACCCTGTGCCACCAGCAAGCGTGGAGATGAGGAAAAGGAAAACATCCGGGTCCGTTTGGAACTTGTCGATCATGGGCATACCTAAGCAAATTAAATTCCACCTCCGTAACGACTAAGAGCAGGTAACTGCTTACGATCTGCCTGCTTGGTGCTTCCGTCCAGTTTCAGGAATCCATAGCCTAGAACCACAGCAATGAGTACTCGCACAATAAAGATGTAACCTACACATACTGTTAGAATTGAGATGAAACTCCAGCATCTCGAGCAATTTGACGGATTTCGTGAAGATAAGAACTTTATTTGTGTCGGCTTTCTTCCACTCATTCAACAGATGCTCCAACACCTGAATCTTTTCAGTGAATCGCTTTAGCGCATTCCAACTCTATAAACATACCGTCCATTTGCCGCAGAACTTCGGCTGCATCATGGCTGTCCCGTATTTTGGGATATCACCGTCCGGAAATGCGAGCTCGGCCAAAGCCCTGTTGCGGGCTATCTGGATGGCAGACAAGGGGTAAGTGGCGCTTCACGGACTGGAAGTAGACACGAACTTGTTCAGGGGTATCGCTGGGTGCTAGATGTGACCTGTCAATAGCGCAACAAGTAAGTGAGAGAGGATCACTGACATGGAAGAATCAACGCGAGGTGGTTTGAGAGTTTGATGAGGATTGACATGTATTTGAAAACATCGCCCGGAATTCCGGGTCCACAACAGTTCTTCCGTCTGGTGCAAGGTTCGCAATTGAAAATTGAACAAACGAAGAAGGCGAAAGAAGGTGCCCACAACTGCCGGGAGCCGCAATAGCAAGGCTTTTCTCGATGTAGCAAGTTTTGTACAGGAGACATGTTTAGAATGTGCTTGTACACCGCGATTTGTCGTTCAGTCAAAGGGCAGAAAACGACTTGATCCGTTTTTTTGGGCAGCTAAATAAGATATGAGGTTAATGATGCTAAGGGGCGAGGGGAAACACCTGCCTGGTCCTTGATAATGTCCTTCGTCCTAGTCGAATAATAAAGCTAAACCTCCAGTACCACAGAAATGCGAATCAATTGTTAAGTACCTTCGGAGAAAAAAGTTTGGCAGTAGTTTATCTCTCAAAACGAGCGCCACTGTCTGGATGGCCAAATGTATAAGTGCTTGAGTTTGGAGTGGTAAGCATTTTTGGACCCACACGCGATTTTGCACGCTCATCCTCGGTCGCTCCAGCAGACTGGCCTGCGGTCAACGGCTTCATCACATATCCCTGCCACTGCCTAGCTGTCCCAAGCCGTCCAGGGTTCGTCCAGTCCAAAATCGTCCACATCTCCTTGTAGGAATTTTGAATTGTGGTCCCAGTCAGACCAAATCGGTGATTGCACAGGAACCGGTGGTAAGCAACTGTTATCTTGGAGGAGACGTTCTTGACGCGGTGGACCTCGTCCACGAAAATGCATGTCCATGGAAGGCTGTCGAGAAGATCAATGTCACGCCGTGCAAGGTCAAATGTAGTCAGGACTAGGTCGGCGGTTAGTGGCATAAAATGAAACATGAGTGAAAGAGCACACCAACGTCCAGCCGGCCCATCTTGAAATCTCGCAATATTGGTTCACGCTCTTTTCGATTTCCATTGTAGAGGCCGACCTCAAAATACCCCCACTAAAAGCTAGGTTAGTGTGCATCGGATGGAATATCGAGAGACACGTACTGTCTCAAATTCGCGCTGCCAGTTATGTACAACGGTACTCGGAGCAATTATCAGACAGGTAGGCCATTTCGCATCTGCAGGAGGTAGCTGCCTATTCTTCTTCCAAGCCTTCAGGTCCTGAAGACGAGATACATGTTTTTTCCGTCGGTGTTTGTCGGTAAGAACACCCTTCTTGCCCATAATGGCGGACAGGAACGCAATTACTTGGATTGTTTTGCCTGTTGATTGTTAAAACCCGAAGTTACGAGAGAAGGCTAGCACGTAGACTCACCCTATATCGTACAGTGTTATTCATATTGGACATGACGAACAACAATTGAACGTACCAGACCCATATCGTCTCCAAGGAGGCCTCCACGGCCATCCGAGTACTGCCTCCAGATGAACTTCACGCCGTCACGTTGATAGTTGCGAAGATATGTATTAATGGCAGCAGGAACGGCTATTTTCTTGTCTTCGTCTAGAACCATGGGTCCTTGTCGTACCTGCCCCGGAGCAAGTGCAAAGCCTGGCCGAGGATCAAGGCGCTGGACAATTCATGAGTGAATGGGAAGTCCGAGAAGGACTCAAGAAGATGAATTACTGGATCGGCCAAATCGTACTCAGAGTCCGACTCCGTTTCAGACCCAGAGTCAGCAGGTGGCGTAGACTTTAGTCCGGGAATTGTCCAGTCATCGTCCCCCTCTGATTCTGGTTCTGTTACAGAATCTTCCGCTGCTGTGAAGTGAAGTCAACGGGTGCTTTTTCACAAAACATCTCAAATCTTACATTTATCCGGTTTCTGGGGAGGAAGCTGGTCAGGAAATTGGGCAGGCATCTTCGGGAAGTCCCCCTCGGCCTCGGAATCTGGTTCTTCAAAATGTTCAGCGGCGATGAAGCGAAGTTACAGATCACTTGCACCTGTCGCAGAACCATCATCAGCAGTGACTGCTCTCCCATTGGTAATAATAGGTCTCGGAGATGGCGAGGGCTTCTCTTTGGAGTCCTTGCCTTGGTGACCAACAGGGCCGAACCATGTTTTCAAAACCACTGGCTCATCGTCGTCCTTTTCACTCGCGTCCTCGTCGTCTTCTTCCATGTCCTCGTCTTGATCCTTCTCCTCTTCTGACTCTGACTGAAGATTGAGGTTCTCATCCGCTATCAACGAGCTTCAGTTTTTTGCAAATTTCAACTGGATGTTGTGACTTGCCGAAATATTTCAGTAGTGGGTTTGGTCCATGCAGCTCTGCGGATCGACGCTGCACTTAGGGCAACTGTTAAATTCTGCAATGTACGAAAATCGTTATGAACGAGACACACCGCGTCTGCGCTTGGGAGAAAACGTATCGGCGTCAAGGGCATCACTTCTTCTCTTGCCCCGTTGCCGCGCCGCAGATGACGTCGACGCAACGGCGCCCCTCTTACGCTTCTTGGTGGGCTCAGGAACGTATGCCCCAGGCGCAAAGTCGGAGTCGGAGTCGACTTCTGCTCATATAAATAAATCAGACTCATTCAACAGGGGTCGTTAGAAGCCACAAACCAATGGGAGCAGGTATCGACGCGACGTTCCCTGGTCAACAAGTCAGCAAGTAGCTCCCTAAAGAGTATAATTGTTCTACGCTTAGCATAAGCAGATTCGTTCGTTGCAGACATAGGGAGTCGTTCGTAGGATCAAGGGAGGTGGGTGTCCGTGTGGTGGGAGCAACAAATTTAAAATACGAGTAGTGAGTAACCTGAATCCTGATCCAAAATGACTTCGCGTCGAGCACGTGATGATATTACCTCTTTGAGAATACCATTGTTTTAAGCGACATCCGATTCCGAGCCTCGGAGCGGAACGATGTCCGGGGGAGAGAATAAATTCACTAGTAACACATGATAGGGATGTGGGAGTGCGTATAAAGACAGGAGGATAAAATGCTAGGCTCCAGTGAATGCAGTGGAATGAATGAGAGGGTGACAAGGTTGAGAAGGGATACGTTGAGGAGTCAGTCGAACGCCTCCTCGGCACTCCTTCGAGCCAATCTCCGTACTTTCTTCCGGTAGCCTGGATATGCCTCAGGAAAAGCGTCAATAGAGGCAAAGTGTTGCCACACACCAGCGATATCGGTTCTGACTTCCTTCGCTGCATCAACATTTGCCGGGCTGTCTAGGTTAGGCGTATCGGAAGACAACAGCGAGATCACGCTGACAAGCTGTGATACAAGCATGAGCAGGGTAGAGAAGCGCGCAAAGAGGCCAGGGCTCACGATCGATTCCACAGTGTGAACGGGCATCCATCTCTCCCCCGCATCTTCGTAGCCATACTGGTCATCGCCTGGTGCATGCTTTGCCGGCGGAAGATGTTAGGGGCAAAATTCGGAGGATAGATCAAAGGTTGCTTACCAGGATAGAAACGCAAACAGTCCCATCCGGGTAGACTGAAAATGAGGGCGAGTTACAAAGGCTTCCAGGACATGAAAGACAGGAATCAGTTGCGCACTGTTTGGGTGCCACATTGGCGTCAAGAACCTCATTTTCGGGGGTAACAGGGGGAATTCCGTAGGGAATGAGAGCCGCGCCTTGAAGAAACCTCCTTCACTGCAGTAGATCTGGATCGGCACAGACAATCAGAGCGGGTCAAGGATTTCACCTACTATAGCGTGTCAGCAGGGCTGAAACACAACGTCAGATGGCGAATTGATACGCTGATAAAGAAACAAACCCGATGATGAGGACCTCCCACTCGTAGAGGTTGTCATCGTCGACAAGGCCTATTGGTGTCTAAATCAGCAACGGATATCGCATCGGAGGAAAATAAACTGGCCTGCCGAGAATCCCTCCACAGGGCGTTTGGTGAGTTCCGTCAATTGTCGGCGAAGAAGCAGTGTATTCGAAGCGCTAGATGCCATGGCCAAGGGTGATATATCGCGATGTCGGGGGGAAAGGTGGACTGAAGGTGTCACGCTAAACGCTAAACCTTTATTTATACGGAGATACACGTGACAGACCTCCTTGGTCCTTCGGTGGTTAGTCCGTCGTTGTTTGCATTGATGCTTTGGTCGCTGGCGAGGCCCTTATTCAGGTCGTGAACACGGGTTGTTTTCAATCAACGTCGGAAAAGCATAGCTAGGACGTCGATGGGTATGTCGTCTATGTCAACGCGAGCTTCTCCGGCAAGCCTGGGGCCTGAATTGATTGTCCTTGTTAATTGTTCTTTTCCTTGCGTTGTCGTTAAATAGCAGATGTCGAGCAAGAAAGACTCATTTACTAGGGTAACCCGTAGAGGAAACCGAGAAATCGGCTTCCCGTGCTCAAAGTGCTTTTTCAAACAGATCATTAAGTCGCGAGATATTTGTTATTACTCAGACCTGAGAGACATTGACAACTGCCATGTCATGTCAAGGATGCTGAAAGGCTAAGCGCTAATAGTAACCGCTCAGCGCGTCGCGAGTAGCGAGACCGACCAGCATCACATGACGTGGATCTCTCGGCACGTGCCAGCTTTTTTCTAATCCGTCACCGGCGCCCGCTCGGTGCTACCACCCTCCAGTGTCCACGACGCGATCCTGACTGAGTCCCATCCCTTGCTTTGTTATCTCGTTCTGGTCTATAATCATCTAGGCAACGTAGAAATCGCTACTTGCATCCCCAAAAGCCTCGCCAGAACCCGGCAGTTCTTGGCTTGTGGTCAGCGCGATGGATGAGGACGAGAATGAGTGGGATCAGATCAACGCAAAGAATTGGCGTGGGTTGGGTCTTACTGACCCTATTAAGAGTGTCGAGGTGTGCATGTGCGTTGCTATGTTTCGGCCAATAATCCTTGACACGAACTTGAATAGGATAAATGGCTGCTCCTCCCAGCCTTTCTGAAGGTGAAGGGTCTCGTGAAGCAGCATATTGACTCGTTCAACTACTTCGTCGATGTGGATATCAAAAACATCGTCAAGGCCAATAACAAGGTCACCTCCGATGTCGATCCCCGCTTCTGGCTCAAATATACAGACATCAACGTCGGATTCCCCGATCGTAACGAAATGTCGTCGATCGACAAAAAGGTCACCCCGAACGAGTGTCGACTGCGGGACATCACATATGCTGCCCCCATCATGGTCACTATTCAGTACACTCGAGGGCGGTCCATCGTGCAACGGAACGTCAACATTGGCCGGATACCCATCATGCTGCGAAGTAGCAAGTGCGTGCTGACTGGCCGATCTGAAGCCGAACTTGCGCGAATGATCGAATGTCCTCTTGATCCTGGTGGCTACTTCGTCGTGAAAGGCACGGAGAAGGTTATTCTTGTTCAGGAGCAATTGAGCAAGAATCGAATCATCGTGGAGACGGACAATGTAAAGGGCATTGTACAAGCATCATGTACTTCGTGCGTCCACCTTTGCACACGCTTTGGTGCTCAATGCCAATGTCTTTCAGGTCTACTCATGGCGGTTTGAAGTCCAAGACGTATGTGGCCACGAAGAAGGGCAAGATATACCTGCGACACAACTGCGTTCACGAGGATATACCAATAGCCATCGCACTCAAAGCACTCGGTATTCAGTCTGACAAGGAGATTCTGCTGCTCACGGCTGGCAACACCGAAGCGTACAAAAACGCGTTCTCTGCAAATCTCGAGGAGGCCGCGAAACTCGGTGTTTTCACGAGACACCAAGCATTGGAGTACATTGGAAGCCGAGTCAAGATTAATCGGCGCGTCATGGGACCTCGGAGACCAGCATGGGAGGAGGCATTGGAGGCTCTTGCGACTATTGTGCTCGCCCACGTTCCCGTCAACGGTCTAGACTTCCGGTCGAAGGCGATTTTTGTTGCGACGATGACGCGACGTGTCCTTATGGCTATGGAAGACGAGAAAATGGTCGACGATCGTGATTACGTCGGTAACAAACGATTGGAGCTGTAAGCTACGCCTTTAGCTCCTCCTGGACTGCCCTCATTGTCTCTGTAGCGCTGGGCAACTTCTTGCTCTACTCTTTGAAGATCTCTTCAAGACGTACAATACCAATCTTAAATCCGCCATTGACAAAGTCCTGAAGAAGCCCTCGAGGACAAGCGAATTCGATGCCTTCAATACCATGCAGTTCCAAGGGGACCATCTGACGTCGGGATTCGTCCGTGCCATCTCTACCGGGAACTGGTCATTAAAGCGGTTTAAGATGGAGCGCGCAGGTGTCACGCACGTCCTCAGCCGCCTAAGTTTTATTTCAGCACTAGGTATGATGACCCGCATTTCCTCCCAGTTCGAAAAGACAAGGAAAGTCAGCGGACCGCGTGCGCTACAGCCAAGTCAATGGGGTGTTCTCTGTCCGAGTGATACACCAGAAGGCGAAGCCTGTGGCTTGGTAAAGAATCTGGCGCTGATGACGCACATCACGACCGATGTGGACGAGCAGCCAATCATACGGCTCGCCTTCATGCTAGGCGTCGAAGGTAAGCTTCACCAAGTATCTGTTTTTGACGACAACTGACAGCAGAGCTTCCTGTTAGACATCAGTTTGGCTACGGGAACGGAGATATACGGCCCCCACACATTCGTCGTTAATGTGAACGGTACTATCATTGGTCTCACTCGGTATCCGACTCGCTTCGTGGCGCAATTCCGAAAACTTCGGCGCGCCCGGCGCATGAGCGAGTTCGTCAGCATCTACATCAACAACCACCACCATGCTGTGCACATAGCGAGCGATGGCGGCCGTATTTGTCGTCCCATGATCATCGTGGAGGACGGGCGACCAAAAGTTACCTCGGAGCATATCAATGTACGTGCGATCGGATTCTCCTCTGAAATCCGGAACTAAACCTCACTCTTTCCAGTTTCTCAAGAAAGGCGCCGTCACGTTTGATGATTTTCTGCGCAAAGGTCTAGTCGAGTATCTCGATGTCAATGAGGAGAACGACACCTATATTGCGCTGTATGAATCAGACATTGTCCCGACTACGACGCATCTAGAGATCGAGCCGTTCACGTTGCTTGGCGCTGTCGCCGGGCTTATCCCATATCCCCATCACAACCAGTCCCCGCGAAACACCTACCAATGTGCCATGGGTAAACAATCCATCGGTGCTATCGCCTACAACCAACTCAACCGAATCGACACCCTCCTCTATCTCCTTGTTTATCCCCAACAGCCAATGGTCAAGACGAAGACCATTGAGCTGATTGGATACGACCGCCTTCCGGCTGGCCAGAACGCAACTGTCGCGGTCATGAGCTTTTCCGGATACGATATCGAAGACGCCTTGATCCTGAACAAGGTTTGGCACTCCCATTTTATCTTGTGAGCTACATTTAATGCATAGTCCACAGGCCAGTCTCGACCGCGGCTACGGAAGATGTCAAGTCCTGCGGAAGAATGCCACCCTCATCCGTAAATACCCCAATGGCACGTGAGTGAACAACCACCACTCCACTGCCTCACTTTGAACTCGTTCAATAGTTTCGATCGCCTCGCCGATGCGCCCGTTGACGAAAACGGGCAGGTCGCAAAAAAATATGACATCATCCAGATGGACGGACTGGCAGGTGTGGGCGAGCGGGTCGATCCCGGCGACATCTACATCAACAAGCAGTCACCGACAAACGCGACAGACAACACCTTCACTGGACAGGCTGCGTCAGTGCCCTACAAGAACACGCCGATGACCTACAAATCACCTGTTGCGGGGAACATCGACAAAGTCATGATAAGTGACACCGAAAACGACCAGACACTGATCAAGGTGCTGATCCGCCAGACGCGGAGGCCTGAGTTGGGCGACAAGTTCTCGTCGCGGCATGGACAAAAGGGTGTTTGCGGCCTCATTGTAAATCAGGAGGACATGCCATTTAATGACAGAGGAATCAATCCTGGTAAGCCAGCTCAGAATCGCTGTCGAATAGGTCCGCTCAAGTTGTGCGTAGATACTATCATGAACCCCCACGGTTTCCCTTCCCGGATGACGGTCGGGAAGATGATCGAGCTGCTTGCCGGCAAGGTACGTTGTTAAATGTGTATATGAGATACTACCCCCTGACGATCTAACAGGCAGGTGTCCTGAGCGGCAACCTCCAGTACGGCACCGCATTCGGCGGTTCCAAAGTAAGTGACCGAACTTTCGAGGCAGGAAGCCGATTTTGACATTTGCCAAGGTGGAGGACATGAGCAGAATCCTAATAGAAAACGGCTTCAGCTATGGCGGCAAAGACATGCTGACCAGTGGCATTACTGGCGAGCCTCTTGAGGCGTACGTCTATTTCGGACCTATCTATTACCAGGTGAGCCCAGAATACTTACAAGTCTCAACCTATACCAACTGACGCGCTTGGGATAGAAACTGAGTAAGACGTTGTCCTATTGATGTTATGTCATGCCTTTGACTTGACTGACATGTTGCTAGAACACATGGTGATGGACAAAATGCACGCTCGAGCAAGGTTTGGCTTCCATACATCCTGATAAACTCCCAAAGACATTCTTCTGACTGTTTACCTCTGTCTCCAGAGGCCCTCGTGCTACACTGACCCGCCAACCGACGGAAGGTAGGTCTCGGGAGGGTGGCCTGCGGTTAGGTGAAATGGAGCGAGATTGTCTCATTGGATACGGTGCAACTCAACTGCTACTTGAGCGGTTGATGATCTCCTCAGACAAGTTTGAGGTCAATGCCTGCGAAGAGTGTGGTCTCATGGGGTACAACGGCTGGTGCACGTACTGCAAGAGCTCCAAGAAGATGGCGCAGTTGACCATTCCATATGCAGCAAAGCTGCTCTTCCAAGAGGTGCTTCATAGTTTGCAAATCATTTTACCCTTGTGCTTACGGATTTTCGTTTCAGCTTATGGCAATGAATGTCGTACCCCGGCTAGTCCTTGACGATGCGTGACGTGTGCGGCCGGCTATCTCCTCCCATTTCGCGATTCGGGGCCCTTGGTACATCTTATTGTTTATCTATCCTCGCCCACGCCACAGGATCCTGGCCGACCTCGCATTCTTCCGGCAGATTTGAGATGGTGTCTCCTGACCGCGACATTCGGGGTTGAAGAGAGCCTGAATCTTATTTGTATGGACAAGGGAATTCACCGTTGTACAATGTAATCTACTGCAGTGCATTTAGACAATGAATCGAGATTGCACAAGACATGTTCGCTGACGAATAGCAAGCCGCCGCCACTCAGCCCACTGTACAAGTCTGTACGTATAAGTTCGCATCATGTGACAGGGCTGTCACTGTGTCGGGACTCAGGCTCTCGCAGTTCAACTTGTTCTCCCTATAACAAGGCTATTCAGATTGCACGGCAATGGCTGGTAGAAGCTCAAGCAGCGCAACTGCATTACGTCGTCTCATGACCGAATACAAGCAGTTGACCTCAGGGGGTATGAATTCCTACCGATCTCTCAAGTCCAGCCTCCTGATGCGAGGTCATCTACATGCCAGGCTCTCCCGATGGGATGTTCACCGCCGGTATATACCACTAGGCCCTGACTTCACCCCCTGCGCATGAAAGTTGATCTCGAATTCCATCTCGCACAGGCCCCATCTCCGAGTCGGACTTCTTCACCTGGGAGGCGCTCATCTGTGGCCCCAAGGACACGCCCTTTGTAAGCCCGACCCACCGGATATCTAGGTGCCCGTAGGACGCGCTCACCTGGCGTACATCTCTGTAGGAAGGTGGTGTATTTGCAGCGAAACTGACCTTCGTGCGTTGTGTGATCGCCCCGCGATTTGACATGCTGCGGAAGCTGACGACCTGCCCCCGACTGCCCCAGCCGTCAGACTACCCTCTATCCCCATTCAAGATGAAGTTCGACCCCCCCTTGTTCCACCCAAACAGTCAGGAGGCCACGATTTAGAGTGCTGTAGCTCTGCTGATGAGAGCTTTCGCTTCCAGTCTATGCCGATGGGAACGTGTGCATCTCGATATTGCATACGCCTGGAGACGACCCTACGATGTACGAGCAGGCCTCGGAGCGCTGGAGTCCCGTCCAAAGTGTCGAGAAGGTGATACTGAGTGTCATATCCATGCTGGCAGGTACGTCACATCTGCGTAACCCATATCTCAACGGCATCACCGACCACCACTTTCGTTACCAAGAACCGAACCTAGAGAGCGGCGCCAACATAGATTGCTGCAAGTTGTACCGAGACAACCGAGTGGAGTACGAGCGGATAGTACGAGAGTCTATAAGAGAACAACTAGGGTTATAGGATGTGGAATGTAGTGGTAATTGTAGAGTTCGTGCACTCTTGCGATATAGCTATAATGTAAAGAATATTAGCGCGATGAAGTATGATTTTAGTTACACCAGTCTATGCGCGCGACTTGAAAACCCTTCCGCTAACAGCCTTCCCTAGTATATGTCGCTGGATATATTCGTTGCGGAACATGCCGTTGGGGTCGACGTCTTGAATGACCTGAACGAAATCGTCGAAGCGCGGGTATAGCTTCCGGAGAGCGTCGGGTTGGAGATGGTGGGCTTTCGCCCAATGCGGTCGACCCTGATGCCGAGCGACGATTATTTCGTAACCTCCGAAGTATCGTCGATAAGGGACGTTAAATCCGTAGGGCCTTTCATAAGAACACCGATAAGATAAAAGTGAGTTAAGTTGTAAAGTCCGCGAAACTGACTTGTATTGTACAATTCCTATCCAGCACGTCCGCTGACTATTGCTTGGGCTAAGCCAGATGTCATCTGGCGCGGAAAACCGGATTTCGACGGGCACATGAGGACGAATGCCGTTACGGTCCATGCTCTCTTGTTCCAACCACGCCCGAATTTCACGAAGACATGCTTGTGACTTCCGGAAGGGAACGGCCCATTCAGTGGTATGTTGAGGGTACTATGGCAGATACGGCATTTAGCAGGTGAGAGAAATGACTGGAGATAGGAGACGTACGCGGCAATCCACGTTGAATATTGCATGACCATCATCAACACCAACAGTTCGCGAGCTGATCAACCAGCACGTATAATGCGAGATCCACGTATTTAGGAACAATAGGTATCGGGCGAAAAATAGAAGAAGCTGTGTGACGTGGTATCCCCAGAACGTGTGCCACCACCAGCTCCCTGCGGGATTTTTGGGCTGCCAGGCAAAGTCAGTGCCAGGAAAAGACGCAGATGCGTGTGCGTACCTCTTGTGAACGGTCGGAATAACTACACCGTACGGTGTCTGATGCCGGGAACCACCAAAAGCGGACGTGCTGCGCAGAATGCACAAGCTCATCGTAGCGACGCATAAAGTCATCGAATGATATTGACTCTTGAATTTCCTTGAGCCTGAATGCCGGTTCGACCTCTAGCTGGATACTGAGGATCAAGCCGGTCGCTCCGAGGCCACAGGTAGAAGCTAAAAATAGGTCTGGCCGTTCATTGCGAGAACAGAAGACGCGCGAGCCGTCCGCGAGTAAGAGGGTCAAACCCATGCAATGCGTGGACATTACACCGTAGGTTATGCCTGAACCGTGTGTGGCGGTGGTCACAATGCCTGCGAGCGTCTGGTCAGATATGGAACCGACGTTCCTCATAGCGAGTCCATGGTGCGCAAGTTGCGCGTGGAGGCCATGGAGTGTTATTCCCCCCTGCGCGACGACATAACGCTTTTCTGCATTGACCTGAGGAACAGGGGTGTGAGCTTGATTTAAACAGCGCCAAACATAAAAAGCTTAAATACGTACCTCAAGGAGCCGATTCAATTTTGTAGTGCGAAGCATGTATTCATTCGTACATGCCAGGTCGCTTGGACTGTGGCCGACGCCGACAGCGCGTACGCCCTTGCCCTCGCGGCGAGCAAGTTCAAGAACAAGCTCGCATTGGAATTCGGATTCGGGCTCGAATAGGGCGAGAGGGGTACAGTGGTAGGTCTTGCCCCAATTGGAGAATTTTGCGGACGGTGTGGCAGAGTCAACGGTAATGGGCTGGAGCAGACGGTAGAGAGTCTGCAGGGGAATTTGTGCGACGCTCGCAGTAAGTTGCGTGGACATGGCTGACTCTGATAGAAATTCGACAAACTTTTTGCGCTTTATAAGTTGTGGAGGTGAGATGACGCTGCCCGATCGATCGCTACTCCCGAGCGGGAGTCGCGGCGTGGGCCGGAGTTATCGAATCTCGGCTGTTGCCGGATAACGACCGGTCCAAGTTCCAACGATGTCGACATCCACGCGCCGACCACAGGGACCGAGGGGCACGCCGATGCCTGAGAACTGTTGCTCTGGTCTCCACAAGGAGCAGTTTTCCAAGCGAGGCCAGAAAATATCCTGTTGGCGCATATCAATATCGTTGGCTTGGAGCCCCGCAAAGACCATCCGTCGTCGTTCTGTTCGTCAATTCGTCAAATTGGCTCTCATTCAATATGAAAAACCCGCCTAAACCCATCTTCAAACACACCCACCAGCCAAGCCGTAATTTGCTCGTGATGGCCATTGCAAGAAACCCATCACATGGCGGTGAAATCCGAATCCATTACGCAAGGAAAAAGCACATCCAGGTTAACACTAACTACGATAGATCAAACAAGCGTGGCGCCTCTTAACTCAGGAAGTCAAAGGTCACCCTGGCAGTCGGTGTCGACCGTCAGTGCAAGTCCGGAATGAAGATGAGGAAGCACACTGACCTTCCCCATTCCTGGGTATTGTACAGCAGGATGCCACGGACTTCGGCATTGTCCAGCTCCAGTCCCAGCTCAAATTCTAATCAGAGTTTAGCCCAGGCCCACCAGAGAAGATAACGACAGCCTCTCACCTGTGTAAAACCCGCCGGTCTGAGGCACGGCAGCGTTCTGTTGGAACGTGGGCAGCGATGCAAGATCAACTGTCCATTTGCACAGCTCAGACGTTTCGCCTTCATCCGTGTACCGCATAATCTTTTCCGTGTCACTCGTGTAAAGCACGGCGACAAACTGGGAATCTAGGCAACGGTGGGAAACGATCAGCTATGGCTCCAAGGAGCATCTTATGCGACATATCACCTTGGTTGGACTGCGAGAATTTACTGACAGGGCTGGCGTGTCAACATGGTAATACTTGCATCGAGACGCTTGCGAAGCTCACCAGAACTTCGTAGTCAGGCGTTGACTATAGGGTCGCGCGTCAGTACCCGCATGGGAAATAAAAGACAGATATAAACACAAGTGACCCACCCCTTGCGAAGAATAGCTCCCTTCGATACGAGGTACTGCAATCTGTTTAAAGCACCCCGAGCCGCCGGCAAGTTGAAATCTGCGCAGCGAAAGAAGCAGAGTGGCGTACCTGTTTTCGCAAATAGGAACTCCTGCGTCATTGTTTTTTATGTATCCAGGCCGTTTGAGCCAGTCCTCCTGGTCCGCAGGTAGTTTGACCTGAAGGAAAAGTAACGAAGGCTTCAATGACGGATCGTGGTAATCCAAGGATTGAGGGCCTACCTTCATAATATAAGATCTGGGTGCGATAACGCTCGACACAAGGGGGCGACGGGCTAATCCGTACTGTGCTGCACCGCGCAGGGTCGCCGTATCGGCATCGGCGGGCCTCGCAATGACCTTGATTCTGTTCGAAAATTGTTCCTAGTGGCACAACGATAAAGGGGTACATGTATCAATGAATACCAAGTATTTGCGGTGGAGGAAGGAAGATTCTTTCCCCGTACCTCGACCCGTTGTTTCAGATATTCACTTCCTGCAAATCCTCCCACGAGAAGGAGGGCATCAATTCTCTGATCAAGCCTCCGGATTTGCTCCTCAATGAGCTGCAGCACCTGATCAAAAGAACGTGATATTCAGAACATTTTTTTTGCATCTCGGCAACAGCCTAGAGGAAATGTGGAGGGAGATTCGCACCTCTCCGACGACAGGATCGAAGACTTCTCGGCGTAGCAGGTTTCCAGGGATGCACAATTCTCCGTCGATAAGCCCGACGGAGGGGTCATGGGGATCTTCGACATTGAAGCACGTAAAGTGGAACATATTTTCTGCGGGGAACTGAGCAAACCAAGGACAGTACTGAATGCGTTACGAACGTACGATCGTCGACGACACCCGCATACGACAATTTCTCAGTTTCACTGAACGAATGCACTAGAAAATAATGACGAGAGCCCATTACGAAATGAGCGAAAAAAATACTGATAGACATACTGAAGTAAGCCAAGGAAGCAGGATCCAGGTGGGCAGGGTGTTCTTCAAGAAGAGCCTGTATCCAACAACGTCAACTCGCCTGTCAAAAAATGCACTTCCCTGGGACTTACCTTTACAAGCTCGCGGAATCGCAGGTCGAGGAACAAGCTGCCACAATTAGCCCCCGACCGCGCACACATCTCAGCAATCTCTAGGTTAGCCATTTCGCCTATAATCTACGTGGCGAAGGACATAATAAGCACTTGTACCAGTGACGGAACAAATCACACCAAGTACATACCTTGTAGACAGCCTAGATGAGCAACAAAAAAACACCCCCCGATCAGCGCCGGTGTCCGAAGAACGATAAGAAAACCAACAACTGACAAGGTCGACTGTTCCACCACCTGCATCGACGACGATAAAGTTCTGCGATGGCTTGAGGTGGTGCAGGTTCGTGAGACGCGCGCAGTGCACAGCGGCGGCTTCGGGCTCAGTAATGATGCGCAGGCGGTCGCGCCAGGCGGTGTCGTCAGCCCTGGCGCTCTGAACTAGGCCTGCCGCAATCGCCGCTTCCCGCATGATGTCGCAGCCTTTTGCGTCCCACGCGGCGGGGACTGTGAGCCACACATCGGCCGAGTCTGCATGCGTGTGCGGTGAGAGTGGCGGAAGATGGGGATAGGGATGTCAGTGTCGGTTTTTTAGCGACATCATGATCGAGGAAGGTGAACGAATGATAGAATGCAGAATGGGTGAGATGAAGACAAGCGGATGGAGGACGTACTTAGATCGGCGACGGCGCCTATGTCGCGAGTAATCTGCTCTTTAGCGTATTCCCACAAGCAGCTGAGGAAGTCGACGATGAGGTCGAGCGCACGCTTGCCTGGCTATAACAGATTTCAGGCGTCAGTCAGTCACTCGCTTCGCGTAACCGTTGCCGATCCATATGTTGCATTCTGCATCAAAGAGGGATAGGAAAGACGCACCGGCAACTCAGGAAGGCGTGGGTCCACGGCGGACTCGTCGCGAAGCGCGTGAGGTTCCAAAAAGAGCTTGAACCACTCGCAGCGCGTTGTGCCGGGCATGGGGCTGGCATTCTTTGCTTCCAAGCCCCATGCTAGGATTCTGCCATGTTCGTCATACAGGAGGCACGTCGGGATCTAACAGTATACAGTGACAGATTAATCAATCACAGGACAAACCAATCAGACATTTTAAATATAAAGCCATGAGTTTGTGCATGATGCGAGATACTGTGCTAGGAGGGTGAAAAGGACTAACCTTGCGGAACGTTTCGAAGGACCCTGGCCAGTTGAGGATTTGCTGCACCTGGCCACCGGCGATTCTGGAAGAACCGTAAGCCTGCCAAGTAAGAAGGGCATCATGAGTCTGAGGTGATAGGTGGATATCACAAGATCTACGCACAACTCCGGAGAAGGTGGTTCCTACACGATGCACATTCCAAGTCAGCAAAGGAGAGCAAAATCGAAGTACAGATACGTACCGAAATCAATTGAGATCGACATCTTGCCTTCATCTACAGGGGGTGGAGATGCTGCAGGGGCCCTCGGCGGCGCTGACATGAATGGCGACATGGACATTGGAGGGGGTGTCCCAGAGCTGTATAAGGGACTGTTTGAATGATAGGCCGAGTCTGGGCGCGACAAAGGCTCGTTCGACGACGAATACCCCGTCGACGCATTGAACACGGAACCTGTATATGTCTGTCCATTCACAGGCGGTGGTGACGGCGGGTACCTCCCGAACTGATCAGCCCCCGGCGACAAAGGTTGCCCCCACTGCCCCTGCAACCCGTTCTGCGTGGCATGCACTGGCGGAGGAGTTGACAAGGTTGGCGCCTGGAAAGTGCCAGACTGTTTCTCCAGACCAGGATGGAGACCAGGCTGCGTGGTGACGGTGTTATTACGGACGTGCGTCTGCTGCTGCTGCTGCTGTGGCGCAGCGCTGTCGTCAGGTTCTCCGCAACAACCCATGGTGAGCTCGTTGGTGGTTGGAAAGAGGAACCGTGCTCCAAATTAAGCACACCCATCACTGCCTTGCGAGGACAGCCTGGACAGGTACGCAGCGCGTACCTGAGTGGCTGTGTATCATTGTGTGCGGTGCGGGCAGTACATACGGAAATTTGCTTGTCGTAGCTTGGGCAGACTTGGGCCCCAGGAGGGCACAGTACGTGACGACGAACGCGTCGTGGAGGTTGTATGTTACTCTGTAGTCGGAGCGTAGCGAACGAACTTTCTTGCATGCAATATGATCATGTCGACCGCCTGGCGGCCCGGGAATCATGGCATTCCATAATCATTATTGATCCCATCGAAAATTGTTGGAGCGATAGTCCCTCTACAAAAAAATGCATGTTGCAAGTCCAACCTTACAAGTCCCAACCTCTTTATCTCGTGTTGCTGAAGTTGGTGGTCCGTGAGGCTCCGAGCCTTCATGGGCCGCAAAGCCCAAATTCCCATACAAATCGGGGTCGGAAGGAAACAACGAGCTCATCCAATCGGCCAGTCCAGGGCACGAAATCAAGGGTGACCAATAGAGAAGGATGAATAGAAGTAGAAAGAACTCGTCCAGGAAGAGGCTACACCGCCAAGAAATTGCTGAACTGAATTCGAACCTACATACCTAATAGTAATCGTAATGTGTAATGGTTCCATACGAAGGAAAACCAAGGAGCTTGTCTGTCGCAAGAAGCACATGTCACTCAAGCGCAGGACCGGAAACCGGTTTTGTCCAAAAAATCAGTCCCAATCGTCCCAGTCCCAATCTCTGGGGACCAAGCGGATTCAACGGAATCCACGTCACCGAATCATGATCCTGTGGAGCGCTTCAGAAGAGGTGGTGTTGACACAGAGTCGAGCGTTGGCCACATGGCAAAGCCTTTTGATTCTTGTCGCAAACATATTGTCTGACAGGTGAATCAGTGGCTCAAGAAGACGCAAAGGAAGACAAGGGCTGAGATCGACTCGCATTCAAGCCGGTGTACCGTATCCACCTCTCCTCCATTGCAAGCTAACTAGACGTATCCATGGGTACCACAGAAATTCGCGCGTTGGGGGAATGGAACTTCAGATGGCAGGGAGTAGCCGACGGAGAACAGCGCTGCCAGCCAACTGGTAGTACTTAACACGATGAACACCCTCCGCGTCGTGAGACATAGCCGACGGAACAGCTCTGCCAGTCAAAAACGAAGCTGGCGGTCTCGCCCTAATGCCGCCGTGGCAGACCTCGAGTCAAGCGGGGGAATGAAGAGCCCGCCTCGGACATGGATCTTATGCCCGAACCCTAGTTATGTATGTGTTTTCCTTGCACTATGAGGGCTACAGGCGGACGAGAGCACCCAGCGACAAGAATCCTGTCAGAAATTGAGTCAAGCCGCGATTTGGAACGGGACCGGGCCCCAGTACTACCCAGGAGGTAGTACAATCTTTGAGAGCCTCGTGGGGCGGGGCGGCTGGCGGAGAACATAAAGGGGGCCGAGGTGGACACCATGGCATGGCTGGTCACATCAGCGAGCGATTGCAGAGTTTTTCGGATAGCGATCGCGTATCTGCGTGAGCCCATGGGCCATATACTCGAGTATCAATGTTATTTTTCCATGATCCAGACTTCAGAATCCAGAGTCACGACAGCAGAACGACAGCAAAGTGGGCGAGAGATCTCCCAGAAAACCCGTCAACTTGTCGAGGTTTGATGATGCCTGTACTTGCCACTTGGTGCCATGTCAGCCCGCACCAGTCTTATGTAGAGTCGGAAACAGTGTTCCTGCCGCCGGGCAAAATAATCGAGTGATGATACAGCAGCACACGGGTATGGCTCATATGCATCAGATGGCCGGGAGAAGGGCGTTCTAGGCCTGTCCCAAGCAGCCCCATAAGTAGGGCATCAAGCCCCGCAGAAAAAAGCATACACCGAAAGGATTATTCTTCCTCGATGGCCGATATTGGTTTCCAATGGCAAGAAGTTATCCCGCATCTCACAGGGCAAAATTAGAGGATAGGAAACGATGGCGCAATGGCCTGCCGCTTCAAAAATACTGTGGTTCTCCGGCACGGAAAAAAGTGGCTGAACAGAAATCACAGAGATGAAACATTCCCATCGGTTCGGCCCAAGAAACGAGGTTGCAATATTGTGCGGGATCATCTTGCACAGTGATTAAAGTCGGCTATGAACATTATCGCTAGGAGATAATTAGAGTTTAGAGATCCTGCGAAACAAGTCGATCTCGCGGGTACGTACGGGTCACAGGATAATTGTCGCGAGGTGCTGGGTCTTGGACTCAAGTTAAGCAAGCTCCAGAAGGTAAGTTCAATTGTGGTCCAATTGTGGTCACTGAAAAGTCTGGCCGCTGATATCGGAACATGACCGGAGTCCAAAATACTAGGCGCCGATTGATTATTAACTCCGTAAAGCCTTGCATCCACACCACACCACCACTTGGTCGTCCTCGAGTGTTTTACGACCGCGCATTCCGCGTCAAACCGCCAAAAACTTCGGCAGAAAACGATGGCATCGACCCAGGTACCCAAGAAACTTGCCCAGCAGATGAACGACATCGCTGCGATATGGATAAAAGATCCGTTTCGTCCGAATCTGCAATTGTCAACCTTGTGGCAGTCTCTGGCCACACATCCGAGGCTCACCCCACAGGCCGTCCAGGCCACACGTGCACTCAAGGACAACGAGATGTATAAGCGGGTGCGCCAGTCTTCTCCCGCGAACCTCACATCCACCCGCTAATCCGGAGATGTCTTGCTATTTTCGCTGTCGAGCAGTATCCCCTTTCCAAGAGAACTTTGAAGCCCGCGTCGCTACCGCTACACTACGAACGGCTCGTCGAGGGGTTTGAAAAGAGCGCGAAGGGCATCGGACGGCCATGGTGGAAGGTCTTTTTTGGGATATGGTAGACGAGTGCCGCATTGATGGGAGACGGAAGCTCTTTGTCGTTTCTCAAAAGCTCCGAGCAGGAGTCACTGCATACGCCACGGGCCTAGGCAGTGTCTATGTTCCATCCTCAGAATATACTTAGCGTATATACCTAGTCTCGCAGGATTCTCAAATCTCGGAACTCTTGTGTGACGCGCCAGATCCCGCAGCCACCAGATAAGTACCAGAGATCATCGTGCAGTTCGAATGTCTCTTAGTGTCAATGCTGATACCATCTGCGACGTTCATGGGAAACGCCCGATGATGTGTGCCTCTCGTGAATGTTGCCATTGGTGGCCGTCATAATAACCCACTCGACCGTAAAAATATAGATGGGCCCGTCAGACAAAGTTCAAATCGTGCTGCTAACGCAACGTTCGAAAAACAATAACAGAATTCTCCGGTATCTTGATCAATCATCGAGAATCTCGTCCTCGCCTGCGCGCGCCTGTCAGGATCCGCCGTTCGTCAGTGATTGTCCATTCAAACCCGTCATGAGCACACACCTTCTCCACAAGTTTACGGCGCTTTTCACGAGTCTTTCTCTGTACCTTGACATACTTGCCCAGCGGTGCGTCCTCCAACTTGAGTCTGAGCGCGCGCTCCCACTCCGCCACAGCGCTGAGCTTGCCGGGCGCGAATGACACATTCTTTCGTTTTGACTCGATCCAGAGCGTGCTATCCTCTATCCGCTCAAGCAAAACCTTCACCAGGCCCTGGTCCTTCCCTGCCCCAGATCCGCCGGACCGCGCGCTTTTGAGGCTTTTGCGCAGGGGCACCACAATCGGCACGACGATCTCCGGGAACGCAATGCTTCCCTGAACCGCGGGACTAGAGAGCCACTCCGCAAGCAAGAACGCGGATTCCTCCAGGATACCCTCGTAGTACACCCGTGTCTTGACATACTGTTGCGGGGCACGGATTTGCACCTCGAGATCCAGGGGGCGTAGGGTGGACGGTTTTGGCCGGCCAGTCGGAGCGAGGGTCGACGTGAGGATGGGGACAAGGTACGGTGACAGGGGAATGAACGTTTCGCTGTGTTTAGTAAGATGAAGGAGCGAACGGATGATGTGCAGGTGGAACGGATACGAGCGGCTGGTGGAGATGAGTCTTTAACCCGACAAGGAGGCAAAGAAAGGTGCCAACCCGTCAGCGATGGATAGATATCGATAATGTCGCCCAACGCTCACTTGATTGCTCCGAGGCAGACTTGGACGAGGGGGTAGATCAGTGGCTTGAGATCGCTCTCCTTGCCCCCATTCTCCGCCTGTGTCCGGGTGTCGCACGCGCGTGCAAGCACGATTGACCAGAAGTCGATGCAATGGACGTATTGCCAATTGTAGACTTGCTTGTAAGCCTCCTGACATGCGAAAAAGAGTATATCCCGTTAGCTTGCGATGCGAAATCATCAAAAGGAAAGAGACACCAACTTTAGTCTTGACTTTCATGCTATTCCGCAAGTGGATGGCGAGCTGTCGGATGTACCCAAACGCGTGCTGGTACGCAGTGGCGTGATCGATGCAAAACACTTCCGAGGCCGAGTTCTTCATCAGGTTGATAGATGGGAGCGTGTGGACGCTTGTGGACTTGGATGACCGAATCAACGTCAAGTACGTGCCCTATCCATCCGTGGTGAGAAATGAACGCTCCATGTTTTCGTTGTCAATCGCTTGGACACCCACCTTCAAGACATTGTCCATAATGGACTCGTCAGTGACCGAGGCAAGCTTCCTGATGGCTAGGAATGCCGCTATCCGTATACTGTCCTGAGCACTAGACCACAGCTCCAAGCATTTCTGTACCGCGAAACAAGGGTCAGTGATACCATCAAAGCCTGCGTGGTAGTACTGACTTTGAGATAAAGTTTAACTGCCTTGCGATTGCTCACGATATACGGTATGAGCTTTGCACTTTCCGTCACAGCAAGCTGGAGCAGGTCATTGTCGGTGAGTTGGGAAAGGATGTGAATAACGTTGTGAAAATACGACAGAATCAGCTTCTGAAGCGTTTTAAATTTGGGCGTCTGCGTCGGGGGCTTGCTGGAAGGGTAATGAGGGGCAGAAAATAAGACTAGATGAATGTGCATACAATTTCCCAGTCGCCAATGTTTTGTATGGTACATGATGTTCCAATACGACAGGTGTGTATCGGAGTGTCGTAGTTACCAACTTGTTGTACACTGTACAAAAGAAAAGCCCCTTAGATAAAGCCTCAACGGAGAGAGCAGAATTCACACCTGACGAGCTGTCGATGCTCCACGCCAGCACCTGACCATCTTCGTTCAGATGTGCCGCCGCTCTGAAGGCGATCAACAGCTTTCTCAAAGCTCTTAAGGAGCGTTGCTAGACATGGTTGTCAGTACATGGGTGAAGCTGGCCTAACAGCAAGTTCACGCACCTCCAGAAGCGCTTTCTGCCATTTACGAAGCAGGGTCAAAGTCAGTGTCGGTAATTTATATCCCTCCATGTCAACATCGTCATCATCATCCGCATCCTCCCCGTCCTCAGCACTGTCCACATCACCGACAGCGTCAGGCTTGAAGTGGAGCAGCTCCTGGTCGTTTTCTTGTAGGTATTTGTAGAATTCGGGATCCTTCTCCGCGAGCTTTGATAGCTCCACGAGATGGGCCGCCCCCTCTTCTGAAATTTATACCACGAGATGAGCTGGGTAAACTAGATGAAACACTATAGCATTCCACACCTTCAAGGTCGTCGACTGACGCAAACGACGCATCGTCGTCAAAGTCCTCGCCGTCGTCTTCGTCCGAATCCTCTTCAGCTATGTTCTAATTCAAAATAAGTGCAGTCCCGGTATAGATCGTCAGGTAAACCCACCTGGTCATCCTCCCCACTCTCGTCATCAGACCCGTCCATGAATCCAGCTCCCAATAGTTCGTCCACAGACATACCCTTCTTACTACACTGATAATTAGCCTGTGCAATCCCGCGTAGCATCATGGGCACCAGAAGTTTACCTCTTCTTCCCCTTAACAGGCTCCGGCACTTCATCCTCGTCGTCCTCGTCCTCGATATCAGCTTTCTTCGGTGCCTCCTTCACATCCTTGTTCCCGCGCCGTCCTTGCGTCCGTTTCCGAATCTGCTGGTGTTTGTGCCGTGCCTGGATGACTTTTTTGAGCTGTCCGCTCGACGCAAACTTTTTGGTCGACTTGGATGCTTTTCCCATGACTGCTGTTGCAGATTAGAAAGTGGGTAGAAAGTGAGCATGTCCAAAAAATCTGAACAGTTTGCTTACATAACCTCGATCACTTATGCCAGTGAGAGATCAAACCTGCAGGTCAACATTAGGCTATCTCAACTCGAAGGGTTTGCAGCGCTCTGAGAGTCAGAGTCGAGAGAACTTCGAGCGAATTGGATAAATATCGGCCCTTGCTCGTTCAATGATGACTTTCTGCAAGTCCCTTTGCTTATGAAACCGTCGCTAACAGGGCTCAAGCAGGATGCCTCCTTATCCTCACCATACACACTTAGCGTTGAGTGAACATGTGTTCGTAGTTAGGAGTAATGTGCCAGAGTGTTTCGGAAATTACTGAACGTCCAGATTTAGTAATACTGCGTCACACCTAAATCGACAAAATTCAGTTCCAGTGGCCCTAACGATGTGAAGATGGCCAACTCCGGTCGAAGGGTACTATAGCTACACCATTGTGGATCTCAGGTGAGAGGCATATGCTAAAGATGTAGCTAACCCCGCAAACCGCAAACATAGTGATGACGTCAGAATCGGCTGATTTTGTAAATATGTGGCGCTGCGTGTATTCGTCGACTTGTTCATTGCCTGCCACATCAGATCCTTCCAGGCGGCACAACAATCAAAAAATTAGCCTACAGTAATTGAACCGAATCTATTGATAACGTATTGTGCAAGATTTCGTCGAAACGAGAGATTGGTACAATTGCTAGATGGTTACAACATGTCCTTGAGATACGTGTAGTACAATGAATATACATATGAGGAATGACGGATACCAGATCCCCTAAAATGTCCCAGCACCAGCACCAGCACCCCACTGACCCATGCTCATCCCTCCACTAGGCATACCCATGTTATTCATCACGCCATTGACCCCCATGCTCATCATACCCTCTCCGTCCCACCCACCTTCCATAGAAAACTGGCCGTGCTCGCCCCATCCCATCCCGCTGGCGTTCATTCCTGACGGTCCCATACCGCCAGCGTTGAGACCAGGGTTGAACATGGCACCGCCTGCTCCGAATCCACCTGCACCCATGGCCATCATCGGCATCGGCATCCTCATCCCCGGGTTCATCCTACCCATATTTCCCACATTCATATTTCCCATCCCCCCGACGTTCATTCCGCCCATTCCAGCAGCCATCATAGGATTCCAAGCACCCATCATTTCGTCAACACCCACACCACCATGGCCTCCCATGCCCCTGCCCATGCCCATCCCCATCGCGTTCATCCCCATGCCCATCATCGGCTGCACCATGATATGATTTTGCCCGAGCTGCCCCTGTACCGCTGACCCCGGACCCGTAAAGACCATGCGATTGGCCGTATTGCTGAACCTCGGACCCGACGCGCCTCCTCCGCTCTGCTGAGTCGCGCTTGTGTGGTTTTGCCCCGGGCGGAAAGGCGATTTGGGTCGAAGCGCGTCGATCTCTGGCGTCATCGGCACCACAGCCTTACCGCCGTTAGCCCGCTCCCTGATCGCCTCTTCCCAGGCCTCCCGCTCCCACCGTGTCGCGAGCCCGCCGTCGTCGCCTTCGATGTGGATCGTGCCCCGTGCGTCGGTGGAAGACGGGAGACGCTCGTACTGGCCTTCTGCCATGACTGTGACCCAGCCACGCCGGAGAGACGACGGTCTCCCGAATATCTCGAGGCGGCGCAGGCCGAGGCAAAAGTTTTCGATGACAGTGTACATTTCTGGGGGCTTGCGTGTCGGGTCCAAAGGGTCCCCTTCCCAGAATATCACGTCCGTGTCTAGTGAAAATTCAGCGACTGGAAGAGAAGAATGCCTGGTCGCGCACCGACGTTGCAGTGAACGAACCAGCTATCCGAAGACCGTCGCACTGTTCCACGAATTCCAATGAGACAATGTTGCTTGGTGCGCGTCAGTAGCGAGGTTGTTGGAGGGTCCGTCTAGGGGTAGTCAGAATAGAACTACTATCCCATAGATAAAAACGCACCCCTGGCCCCTTGTTACTTGTCTTGTTTGTCTTAACCCAGACAACATCTTCACACCGACGATATCCCCACTTTGCCAGCACCTCGCGTCCCCGTTCCAGGCCTTCGCCAGCACCGCTCCCCACCCACAAGAACACGAAACTCGGGTCCCCTGCGAGGCTCGGAATCGGGAGATCCTGGAGGTCGTCCCATGTAAACGAGGAGGAAAACGGGGGGTCGAGCAGGATTACGTCGAATTTACACGGTTGGAGAGAAAGAAGCTCTGGGTAGGAGACGTACGCCGGAGGAAGTGAAGTACTTGCAACAGACGCCTTCTTTAAGTTCAACAGACGTTGTTGTTTGGGATATCTGAAAAGACAGATTAGCACATCAGCCGTTTGACAACGACGACCACTCACTCTTCAAACCGGCGCTCTGGTTCTGCCCCCAACACCCAGTTTTGCGGCCAGTCGCCAGCGTCAACGTAACGTTGCGAGTAATCATTTCGTATTGTCTCTTCCTCAGGTACATAATTCGCGTACCGAGCGAGTCTCGCCCGTTTTGCCGGAGGTAAATCTGGACGATGTGTCTCCTGGGCCTGGAATCCCGGTGAAGTCGGGGGCGAAGTATCTGAGGTTGGAGACAATGGCGGCGACGGGATGAGTGGGAGGCTCAACAGCTGCTGTGGAGGAGAATGGAGTAGATGTAACTGCCGGCGATAATTCTGTTGGGAGCTTCGGATATTTGCGACGAGGGCGCTGTG
Source organism: Asterophora lycoperdoides (assembly GCA_018850815.1). NCBI lineage: Eukaryota > Fungi > Basidiomycota > Agaricomycetes > Agaricales > Lyophyllaceae > Asterophora > Asterophora lycoperdoides. The sequence goes on from JABCKJ010000016.1 coordinate 27,912, forward strand.
TGAGGCGAGCAATTCATTTGCTGGACTGATGATTTGGGATGTTGTGGCTGTTGTGGACATGCCTGGAATGCTTCAATGGCAGCGTATAGCCCTTGTGAGCAATAAGCCGTCTCCTAAACTCGTATAGTCGTCTTTTTAGCGACGCATATCGTTAGCGTTGGTGTAGTGGTAAGAAAGCAAGCGAAGCTGCGAGGACGCGCCGCTTGACAGCGTTGTTTGCCCATATTATGAATGGAGGGCGGACACAGACAGGGACAGACTCAGACTACGACGTCGAATAGAGGCTACGTGGCGCTCTCTCAAAGTCTCTAAAGTTCAGAACCGCATGGCTTTTTGCATGATATTTCCGACGCCAACACTAGAAAAGCGCCCCACATGGAAACTGGAGGAAATCCAGGCCTGGGTCGCGGCTGAATGGAGTGCCAACGTGGACCAGGAGTCAATATTGAGGTGACGCAAAACCCGTCAATCATGTAAGTAACTATGGAAGAAGTTGTGCATTCCTTCTAAAATGAAAACTCTCAAGCTTGCGCAGAAATTGACCACCACGGTATACAAGTAATACTTGCCCATAGTACATCTCTAACATTCACCTAGACCTTACCTCATGACTAATAAAATACTAACCCATAACTTATATAGCATCTAATGTCGATATCCCCAAAGTGGGATCTAGTTATCCCTCCCAAACGAACCTAGCATCGCAACCCAATACGACTTGGCAACTTGGTTCTCCCATGAAACATCGACAGACCGGAGAGGATACAATATGGAGGCCAAAGTCGCCACAGAGTCGCCACAGGAGTCCGGACGCCTGTTCCCCCGCCTGTTCTTCTCTTCCTGATTCCCGGCGTAATCAACTATACATTGGGTGCAAAGATGTTGTCCAACCTTTAAGCTTTTATGCTAGCGCATTACATGATCTTCGTGCAGCTGGTCGTTGACGCGTGGGAATCTACTATTTTTGACGTGAAACCACAGCGCGACACTTGCGCGACACTGTCTATTTCTGACCACCTCCCTTTGTTATCCCTTTGTTATTTGTAAAGCATTCCTTTTCATTGTTATGACGATAACTGACGCGTCATGATAGGTCTTTCTCCCCTTCGTTGTTGACTTTCAACGCCAGCGGACTCTCTGCTTTACAATGCCAGCTGTTCGTCACAATGCAGCGGGCGCGTCGACTAAGGGTACTCCAGGCCTTCGACGATCATCACGACGTTCGAGTACTCAGACTGGAGACCTCTCGGATTTGACTTCTTCCTCGGACGGCTATCCTGAGGATTCCTCGGCACAGCTTTTGGATACGACAGGCACCTCGGCCTCCAAGTCAGCGCGCGCTCAGTCTGAGGGGGTGGGAGGGTCACGCACTCCTGCCGCGAAGAAGTCTACTGCGGGCCCTATTTCTATAAAGGGTCACGTCTTTCATCCAACCGTCGTCTTCGACACGTTCTGGAGATGGGTGACTGAGCGCAAGGCCATTGACGACAGACGTCGCTCAGGAATCCCTCAACCGTGAGTACTTGCCCTTTTCACATGAAGAGTCATATCTTCATGTCATATGTAAATTCCATTTTAGGTGGTCCGACGATCCCATTTTCCAGCAGTACGCGTTCTGCAACACATTCCGCGTGCTTGACAAGCTCTCGCAATTTATAATTCGAGAGATCATCGAGAAAGGCCCTCAGAGCCCCGACGAGGTGCTTTTCCGTGTGTTGCTTTTCAACACTTTTACGAAGATCGAGACTTGGGAACTTCTTGATGACCAGCTCGGGCCTCTCACGTGGGCTCGTTATAACCGCAAGGACTACGAAAGGGTCCTCACCACGGCGAAAAGGGAAGGGATGACACTCTACACGGGGGCTTTCCAGAAACCTGCGCCCAAGTTCGCGCACAAGGATGCTCACATGAACCATTTATTCCTCCTCGAAATGCTCATGGAGCATGATCTTCCTGGCCGATTCCGCAATGCAAAATATCTAGCGGAGATCTACGAGTTTTTGCTATCCTTCCACAGCATGGGCGAGTTTTCGACATACCAGCTCATCCTTAACCTTTCGTACACGGATCTTTTCAACTTCTCCGAAAACGACTTTGTTGTTCCTGGCCCCGGCGCGTCTTCTGGTCTCGGAAAAATGTTCGGCCTCAGAAAGGTAGCCGCCGCAAAAGCGCAGACCCCGGACATTGAGGAAGACCTCATACGATGGATGGTGGACAACCAAGATGCACAATTCGAGCGGCTGGGCTTGAAGTTCTCCGGTCTGGGTCCAGACCGTCTGCCAATGGAACTTGTTGACGTCGAGCACGCATTGTGCGAAGTTGACAAATACTCGCGCAAGGCACATCCTAGCATTCGAGGGAAGAGCAGCGAGATACGTAACACATTTAAACCCTCCCCCGCCACATATCCTTCCACCATCGTGCTCCCGAAGGCGTGGAAGCATCCTGATCGTAAAGTCACGCGTATCTGGCCTGGCCTTCGCCCTACCAAAGAACCACGCTACTGTGTCTCCCGCATCAAGGCGCATCGTAACGGTTCGAATGGGACGGAGTATTTGGTTTCTTGGTTGGGGTATACGGATGAGGACGATACATGGGAGCCCGAAGCGACATTGGTGCAGGACGCACGACCCGCAGTCGAAGAGTACTTGGTCAATACTACATCAAGTGGCAGCCAAGGTCGCTAATCACGATGTAACACTTTTGATCAATTTACATTACACATCTAATAGAAACATCTTATGGTTCAAACATGGTCTTCAAGTCTTGCTTTCCGAACTACATTCTCGTTTATTTTCCCCAAGACGCCCACCAACATAAGCGTCTCATTCTACATAGGTTAATAGTTATATTGTCTCATCCCCCTTACCTTACATGAAAAATGCGCCCTCGCTCCTTCAAGTCTCGCCCAAATTCCGTTCGATGCTCCAAAGGTTTGATCATCCTATCTTACTCGCCTCTTTTATCACCAAGTTCCTTGGTCATCGTTCACTTCGAGGTCAAATCCTTGCGACCAGGTACTGAACCTAGCACACTTAAGATGCAGGGTCTATTTCAATGGGGCCTGTGGACAGCACCGCCGACCAGGATAGTAGAAAGAAAGATAGGGGACTTGAAAGCAAGGGTAACTCCGGTATCACTCATCGTCACGCCCAGATGGGTCATGCAGCAAGCCTGCACTATCCCGAAGCCGGCGCGCCATGATCTCGATGTACGCGTGGCCCTGATTACGCGTCTCCGAATCCTGTACCAAAGATGGACGATCAGGAGGATTTCCTAGATTCAACACGCAGACTTGGGGCGTACCAAATATAAATCGAGCCCCTCAAGCTTGCCCAGCGCAGGCCCTAACCGCCTTCCAACGTCGGCCTTGAAGGCCTCGGGGTCCGGCGCGGCAAGGAAGCGCATTGCTGCATTCAACCCTATGGATTCTTGAGGCTTCACGCTCGAGAACAGAGCGAACGACGAAAGGGAAGCGGTCGGTGCAGGAAGCGCTGCGGCGGGTGATGCGTAGTGCTGGATGTGCCGCCAGATAAGGAGCAGCAGCATTTCGGTCGTGTCTATAGGAAAACGAAGACGGTTAGTGAGTAGCGCGGGATGAGAAGATATGACGCACCAAGCAAAACGCGTGCTTCTCTCGTCGCTCCCCGCTTGACGTTCTCGAGCTCTTCGCCGATTAGCTGCCGTTTCTGCCCAACATCAAGGTCTTGCAACAGTGATGCGTGAATGTCTTGAACGACCTGTAGCGGCCGTGTTAAGCCATTTGGTGCGAGTGCCCAACAGGTCGACGTACCTCGTGGATGTTATCAACCGCAATATGCTCGTGAGCCGCGAGCTCCGCGCTCAGATCGGCTATTTGCTTGAGAGTAAGAGAAAGGTCTGTGCAAAGGGTGCTGAGAGTTTCAAGAGCGTCGCCGATCGTGGGTATGGTAGCTATATTGGTACTGAGTAGAGTCAAGGACAAAGGTAAAAGTCCGTCCTTACTGAGGAAATGCGAGGGAGCCTGCTCGTCATATCGTGGTTGTGTTGTGATTGGAGAGAGTACCACATCGATTTGCGGTTCTAGGACACCCAGTCAGTCTTTCGCTTGGTTTGTGGAGAAAGAAAGGCAAGTCACCCGTGAAATCACTAGCGGCACCAATGTACACGATGATGCTTTTTCGAAGGAGCCTTTCCCGCTGTTGCACCCGCACGTCGAATTTGGAATTCGACCCGTAGCCTGAGTTGGAATGAGATTCGATGAAAGGAACCAGGGAGGAAAGAGAAGTACGAACCAAAGGCATGCTCATTTGCCCACTGGACTTCTGTATCCGTCTGGGGAACTATGTGGCCAAAAAAGCGGCCACCTCCCAGGCATCTCGTGGCAAGGCTGAGGATAGCCGCGTGGATGGCACCAAAGCCCGAGTTCGTAGAGAACTGTAAGAACATTTCCTCGTCAGGGCTTCTAGCATACAATGGGCACAAACCAACGAACCACTTCGGACTTTGGGACAGAGGGAAGGACACTCGCGGACAGGGTCACAATGAGATGAATCTCCTCAAGTAGGGCTAATGGCACATGGTCGGCGTCGTTTTTTAAAAGAATGGCGATAGTGGAACTATGATTGGTTAGGAGATCCAAAGCCTATAACATATGTCAATTTCGATAGACCAATGAATGACGACAGCATACCTGTTTAACTATTGTGCTATGCTTGCTTCCGAGAGTAGCAAGCATACCATCAACCAGTTGCAGTGTAGGCATGAACAGCTGGTGATAGCGTTGGATTGCGGACGGGAGGAATGAGTCGCGGTCTGTTCCGTAAAACGTGTTTAACTTGTTGTAAACCAGACAACTGCATAAGTAGAACGAACCCAGGAAAGATTGATCTGTCTCTGGCCGTGCGTCAAGGAAATCACATTGCGCTAGGACAGGTACCAGCTGCGATTCTAACAATCGCTCTGCTCCTGCGCGTGTCTGAGTCATCCGAATAAAAAGCGACATCTTTGCTTCGTAGACATAGAGTGGGTTCAAATCATCTGCGAGTCTTGTTAACAGCAAAGAGGGGAGGATACAAAGCCAAAACAAACCAGGATCAGGCTTGAGGACTGCTAGTAAACGCGAGTCTGACTCCTTCAACCCTCTCACAAAATTTGAGAGAATTCCATGTCGCGTCAGCGCAGCCAAAACAGTGTGGTGCTTCTCCGCTCCTGAGAGTTGAACAAGCGCATCCAACAACATAAACGCGACTGTTTTCCAGACCTCCGTTCCATCGATGGCATCGCGCGAGACCGTGCTAACCAAGCGCTCCATGATACTCTTCATCACTGCCAAGCTTCCGGCGCTCAGGTTCCGATGGGATTCTTTTGATCTGGAAATACGATCCAACGAGGCTACCGACTGGGTTCCATCGAAGAAAAAATCTTCCCGGCTCGTCGACGCAGCTAAAGAGAAGGAGAGGTTGTCGCCGTTTCGTATGACGGCTACCTCCTTGTTGGATGAGGTGATTAGATGAACATAATTGATGAGAGCGGCGTAAAGGTTTCCGCGCACGAGCTCCACGCGATTGTTTTCGATGATACCCTCCAGGATGCTGCGAAGAATGGTGAACAGGCGCTCAGCAGGAAGCGAGCCGGATTCAGCATTCCCACCCGCCGATTGAGCGATGAGTTGCTGTCGTCTGTCCTCGCGCAGTTTGGTGATAGATGATAGGACAGCCTCGGAAAGCAGTACGGCCGTCGATTCCTCGACATCTGTTGACCGAATGGCTGTAGGAAGGACGTGCAATAGATCGAACAGCATGTTCTCCCGCCGGTCGTGGGGTAGCCGGTCAAAGCACTTTGTCAACGTTAGCTCCAATAATCGCCTCCAGGCCTCATAACCACCAGCCACGGAAAATGCAACTTCTCGACGATGATTCTCGACGACGCAGCTCTCCAAGACATACGCCGCCTCTCGTTGGAGTTGTTCAGCATGAGCTGCTGTGACGACGCTGCCCTGTGCATGAAGCGCACGTTTCGCAGCGGTCAATAATGAGAGCACGGCCGTCCTGTCGATAATTTCACAGCCCGTGCTGTCTGTGCGCACGCATGACTGAAGATTGAGCTGTCCGAGGAACTGGAGTTCGATCGGTTCCACGGCTAAGCTGTCTGACCAATCGAACATCAAGGATTGAAGGAACTCGATGACACGCATGTGGGACTGTCCTATCTCCTGGAACGCGGGGAACGACTCGTCCTCCGCATCGTAATCAGAAGCGGTTCCGAAAAGAATTTCGAGCAGCTCGGAGACGCCTTTTAGGTGACCCTTGTTCGTGAGGATGTGAAGGTCCAAAGCAACAAGGTCAAAGATACAGGAACGCAGGCGAAGGAACGAGCCTAGCGATGGGACAGTCGTGATGACACGAGCACCATCGTTGTACTGCACTTGAACATAGGGCTGCTGAACCGTCTGAGGGACTTGAGATGGAACGCTTGCAAGTTGACGCGCGAAGAAGTCCTCTCGGGTACGGAGGTAGCGAGTGGTGAAGTCCGAAGTCTTGGGATGAGTGCAGAGTTGGTACACAACTCGATAGCATTTCTCTGCTAGTCCTGGTAGGGTGATGAAAAGAGGGGTAGAATGGTCCTGGTCAAGGTCCCTCCCTTTACCCTTTAAGCGAGGTACACCAGTATTGACCAAGTCGAGAAGGACGTGGATACTGGTTCGCCGTGCTCCCAATGCATGAGGGTCCTGAATCTGTTGCTCCTGCTTTACTGCACCGAAGAGCAGGAAATGGGCGATGTTCGGGTATGAGCGGGCATGTTCTGTTTCTTGAATCAACAAGTCGAGAACTGCAACTCTGATGGCTTGGCCAAGGTGAGGTGTTTCGTATAGATCTGGCGCACCGGCACCCGTCGTCTCCTCAGCGAGAGTTTCGGCGTCCCCAACGTCCTCCAGTGTGTCCGCGCTCAAAATGTCCACGAAGCCTGCCAAGATGCGCTCGGAATCGCTGCTTCGATCAATTAGGGTGGCCAGGCTGGAGGATGGCGAGATTGTAGACAGTACCGAGATGATCTTAACCGACAAGAACACCAACTCCGGGTAGTTGGGGAAGGAGATGTAGGCGGCAAGGGCGGGAATGTAGTTCGACCCAAACGTCAATTCTTGGTCGAATTTGGTGTAGAATGATCGTGAATGAGCTTGCCCCACAATAGGGGCACTGTCGAACTCCAGCAGCAAGGGAACAAGAACGTCGAGGAAGATATCTTGGATCTCCAAGATGCGATGCACTATGCGAAGCACGCGGATGATGGTGCTCCCGAAATACGGTTCCTCTGCTGCGAAGTCCTTCTCAAAGCCCTTCAAGCCCTCCACAATGTATGACAAGATGCTGGCTTGTAGTGGCGTGTGCGTGAGGAGACGCTTCATGGCGTCGTATCCAGGATGTACGAGAAGCGGTACAAGAATGTCGCCCTTGAGAGTCACACCTTCTGAATTGTTGACCAAAGATTCCAGATCAAAGCTGGCGAGCGCCCGTTCGATATAAGACAAGCATAGATCGTTCGTATGCCATCGATCCGAGGGACGAGAATATTCTCGGTTAGGGATATTGGCAAAGACGTTGTCGATGACAAACGCAGTGAAGGGCCCGATGCCAGGAAGGCGATATGGTTGACCCAGTGTCTCGGGGACAGTGTTTATCGGCTGAGCGTCGGTGAGACGATCTTTGAAGGGGATTCGTTTGGGAGTGTGAACCATGGTGCTAAGAAGCTTCAAGAACGGAATGGTGGAAGGGTAAAGTTTGTGAACGGCTTCAATCTCCTCCAACTCTGCCTCCACACCCTTCACTGGCGCAATGGTCCCGTATGGTCCAGCTGACATGATCCGGACGTTTATCACCTCGAGCCTCTCCATTAACGTCCACACCGCTTTGCAGATTTCCACACCCGGGACACCAGCTCCAGGTTCGCAAAAAGCCGCGATAGTTTCGAAAAGAGCACCTTTCAGCTCTAGCGGAATACCCAGTGGGATTAACGAGACTAATGTCGGGATGGCACGGAAGTGCGCATGTCCTGAGATAGTGACACGCACGGCAACAGAGTGAGTTACGACGGTTGACAAAAGGTGCAGGAAGGATTGGGCGAGTAGCACGTCTTTCGGGCTGATAGGTATATGTTGCGAGGGTGGAGGACGAGAGGGAGGGGGGTTTGCGAAACTGCCGCCCAAGGTGGTTAAACCAAGATGTTGCTGCTGTTGCTGCTGCTGCAGGCGAGGGTTTGATGAACTCGAAGCCCACGACTCCAAGGTCCCGAACACGGCGGTCCACGACACAGAAGGACCTGCAGACGAGGACGAAGGGAGCATGCTTCCTGGAATGACTTCTCCACTACCTCTTGCCATGAAGTTGTATGCAAGCTCGCTGCACTGCTGTCCTTTGGCGAGCCCACCGAGCATGTCATAAAGAGCTGTCGACATTGTGATGTCATTCCCAGGAGTCGACCACACCGCCCACTGCAAGAACGCCGGAAGTCTCCCCGCGGTACTCTCGATGTATTCGAGGTAGGATGTTCGTGCTGTATCAAGCTGTGGACCTGATCCCCAGAACTGTAGTCCGCGTTCGGGGGGAAGAGACGAGTACAACAGGCCAATGAAGGAGTATAGCGTGGCAATGTCCGTGCGAGGAGGGGATGGGAGCTTGTCCGAGTCGGACTGTGCGGTGCTGGCGGCATAACGGGAGACGGTCCTCGCCCGGTCAGAGCGAGCACTTGCAAGGTCTTCTTGGCGTTGTTTGATTTTGCGGAGCTCAGAGGAGGCGTGAGTAATAAGTAGGCGAATGAGGTTCTCGAAAGCCGAAAGAATATATGGTTTGAAGGCTTCTGGAGGTACGACTCGAAGATCGCGTTGCTCGGTGGATAGGGAAAGGGTGTTCAACAAGGCGGCAACTGGTGCGCTGCCTCGGTTTCGTTGGAGCTGTAAAACTGCAAGGGCAAGGTACGAAAACGCGTCTCCCTGAACTGCATTCCACACCTGCGTCTCCAGCTCTTCAGCACGAAAACCGTCGCGATTCTCCAAACTCGAATCGCGGTGCCTAGCTTCCGTCTGTAGAAGGGTCCACTTGAGTAGGATCGCAGCTTTGAGACCAGCGTCTTTCCAAGCTTGCGAGGATAAAGCCATTGACTGCGCCATATAATCGGTCACGACTTTGGACGTTACTACCTTGTGACGCCCTCTCCATTCGTCGGACCCTGGATGCGCCGTGTCGAAAGCAGTAAGGGCCGCTGCGAACATGTAGAAGGTCATGGGGTGGTTTGGATTGCGCGCCAGCCATTCCAGGGTGGCCTTTATTTCAGTCGCCCTAAAAAAGCCGAGACGTGACAAACAAGCGAATGCATTGGCCAGTTTCCGGCGCTCGTACTTCAGCGATTCGTAGCGTGAGTTTAGGACGTCGGATCCTAGAGCGATGTTCGCTGGAAAATGTGGTCAGTCACCACATCAGAGCAAACCGTAGAATCAACTGGCGTACCTTGTGGGCCCGATGTGAAAACTGTACTACTGCCCGCATTCTTCCTCGCATTATCCGCCTTCAGCAAAACGGCCTCCAAACTGTCGATTCCTTGAAAGATTCGATGCCCTAAGACTTGGCCGTCTTGTTCGACCTCGATAAGTTGGGTAACAAAATCCGCGATGTGTTGAATTATTGGCGGGGATTCATCTTCCCTTGACACTTCAACTGCCCTGAACAATAGTTCCAAGCAGTCAACCAAGTCCCTGCGCCTTTGGTGAAACTCCGCAATGGTGACTTCTAGGCGATGTATGGGATCGACATTTGGGTTTTCCACCATGACTTTGTTAAGGAGTTCGGCGACGTATCTCTCGGAGGAGTCGAGTTGTTGAGAGAGGAAGATGGCTTGTCGCGCGAAGTCCGAATTTACCGCAACTTGTTTGCCGGCTATGACCGTCCTGCCTGGTCAAAAGTGGGTAAATTGTCAGGAGAGAGATACGGAGCAGCATACCAGATTCAATCTCCTTCTGTTCTTGTGGATTCTTCGCCCCCGTACTAAGCAGGCGCAATAGCCGCGGTTTTTGAATCATCAGCTCATCAAACAGCTCTTGTTCACCATTTTGGACCAGTCCGCTCTCTAGTGTTCTGAAAAGGAGTTCTCTGAGCCTAGATATTGACTCCATGAAGAGGCGTGAGGTAGATTGGTCTAGCCAGCGATACCAAGGGAATAGCGAGGCGCGTGCGACGTGCGTTCAAGAGAGCGCGTAAATAATTGTAAACATAAATCACATCACAACTGTGTGCCAAGCCGAACTTCGGCTTGGCACGCTTGAAGGAAATCGCTCCGAAATTATCAGCAAGTTCAACATACAAATGTTTCCTCTTTCACTGCTTTTTTACTGCACCATCATGGCACAACGAGGGAGCGGGGAGAGCTGCAAACTGATATTGAAACCACGGAACCACCAGAATCAGGGGTAGAGTACCGAGGGGTGGAACGTATGCGGACGTGAGATGGGAGCTGTGTAAAATGACTAGACCAAGTGAGGAATGGAACAGCGTTTGTCTTGTCCTATATAAATACACAAGTCTACCCTACCCGTCTGAAGTGCTCCAGAAAGGGAATGCCTAAATGCTGAGGACGCTACCGTGGAAGAAGTGAGCCGGCCCCACGCAATGCGAGTTGCCCGCCGAGACGGAGAGTTTGTGTGCCTCCCGGGAAGTAGGCAAGGACATAGGCGACCAGGGCGAAGACCTGGACGGCGCCGCAAACAAGAGAGCCAAAGTATGAGTGAGCCTGAGAGTGGCATGAAGTTAGCATCATAAGAGATTGCGAGTCAACAAGAACGCATTGCTGATGGATACATACCCCTAGGGAAAAGTAAAGCGTAAGGCCGAGACTAACAAAGTAGACCACGGAGAAAGGGAGGCGTTCGGTGGAGACGAGGTGTTTGAAGTGATTTATTGGACCTATTAGGACCGAAAATCTGTGTTTCATAGCAAACCAGTTCAAGATTGAATTGAATCCATCATAGCGAGAGTCCGCGTACCCAAACATGACGAGCAGACTTCCAAGACTGCGGATTTGTGAGATCCATGACAAGCACTGTGTAGGCGAAGCAGACGTACCTGAACGATAGTGCAAACTTCGCTGGCCTTCGATCCAAATCGTGTCAGTTCACGATATACGTGACGCTCCAAGGTAGTACGCACAGAACCGCAATCATTGGCAGAGTGATGAACGACACGAAGAAACACACCGCGGCTCCAACCAAGCATGCCCCAAACCCAATCAGACTGCACAAGCACCTCTATCATCAGTTCCGTGCACGAACAACGTTCAAAAGAACTCACCGTTCCCAACTAGAGAGCGCGAACCACGCCTCATCCTCGTTTGAGCGTTCGCTGGAGCGTAATGGAATGTAGTCGCCCGCGACAGTGTTATAGAATCGCGAAAATGGATTTCCAGCTGGCACCGGTGCCGCTGACTGCGAGTCGTCGGTGTTTCCGCGCGCCCAGCGAAACTGTGAGAGGTTGGCCCTAAAATTCTGTTCTGACGAGGCGGGAGCCATTGGGCGTAAATAAAGACTCACAACGGCGGAGAAATCAAATGGTCCTGTTTGGGTATCAGATAAGATTTGGCCACGCGACCAAGAAAATTTGAGACGTGACTTGACTCGTCGGATCGATAGGCATCCGCGATTTCCAAGATACGAACTCTTAATCTTCTCTCGTTGTGTTTCCGTCCTTCCAGGACTTGTACACTATCATTCATTCGCTCCCTTCATAACGGCCCTCTCCCTATGTCGCAGACCATAGAACTTGCCCAGGTGCGCCACGTCGCTCCTTCGGCCTATATATTGCGTCAACTGACCGTTGATCCCCGTATAGACCGGCAAGCGCGACCACCTGCAGGCCCTTGAGGAGAAATACCAGGCCCGCTGGCGCGACGAGCGTGTCTTCGAGGTCAATGCCCCCGCTCCCGAGGAGCTCGCTGGCCTTTCTGCCGCCGAAATACACGAAAAATACCCGAAATGGTTCGGCAACTTTCCCTTTCCTTACATGAATGGCAGCCTGCACTTGGGCCATGCATTCACCATCTCCAAGATCGAATTCGGTGCTGGCTACCAACGCATGCTTGGTAAACGGGTCCTCTTTCCCCATGGTTTTCACGTCACCGGCATGCCCATCAAGGTACGTCTGGTGATTTTATTTCGCTGCTGTAACGCTAACGGACCACATAGGCGTCATCGGACAAGATCATCCGCGAAATAGAATTGTTTGGCCCGGATTTCGAGAACTATGAGAAGGTGCAGGCTGAGCTGGACGCTGCCGAGGCGGCAAAGGAGGAGGCGGAGGCTGTCGAGACCACCGTTGACAAGAGCAAGGCGAAGAAGGGCAAAATCGTCGCAAAATCGTCCGGCCACACCTACCAATTCCAGATCATGGAGTCTATCGGGATTCCTCGTGCCGACATCAAGAAATTCGCCGACCCCCAGCATTGGCTCACCATCTTCCCCCCTATTGCCATCGAGGACAACAACAGCTTTGGTTCCCGTATAGACTGGAGGCGCTCGTTCTTGACCACTGATGCCAACCCTTACTACGATGCATTTGTCCGATGGCAGGTCAACAAGCTCCACGCACTTGGCAAGATCAAGTTCGGCGAACGCTACACTGTCTACAGTCCGAAGGACGGCCAGCCATGCATGGACCACGATCGTGCGGACGGCGAGGGTTTCGGACCCCAGGAGTACACGGGCGTCAAGATGGAGGTCGTGGAATGGAGCCCTGCTGCGAAAGCGGCGATTGAGAGCCAGGTCGGTGGGCGTAAGGTCTTCTTGGTTGCTGCAACGCTCCGCCCTGAGACCATGTACGGCCAAACCAACTGCTACGTCGGCACGTCCATCAAGTATGGTGTCTTCTCCGTCAACGACAAGGAAGCCTTCGTGTGCACGCTCCGTGCAGCGCGTAACATGGCCTTCCAGGGCATCTTGACACCCCGCGGCAACGTCGATCAGCTGCTCGAGGTCAGCGGTGACAAGCTTGTAGGCACCAAGATCAAAGCCCCCTTCGCCATCAACCCCGAAGTCTACGTCCTCCCTATGGACAACGTCCTCGCTACCAAGGTACGTCTCTGTGACATTCAATATATTTGTCTCAGTAGCTCGCTCTCAGGGAACCGGTGTTGTTACGTCCGTTCCATCTGATTCACCGGACGACTGCCAAACCCTCTACGATCTTCGCAAAAAAGCTGCCTTCTACAAGATTGACCCCTCCTGGGCAGCCATCGACCCCATCCCCGTCATCAGCACTCCCACATACGGCGACCTTATCGCCCCTGCCCTCCTCACCGCGCTTAAGATTCAGTCGCAAAAGGACACGAAGCAGCTCGCCGAGGCGAAGGAGATCGCGTACAAGGAGGGCTTCTACAGCGGCACGATGCTCGTCGGCGAGTTCAAGGGTCAGTCCGTGCAGGACGCCAAGAGCAAGGTCCGGGAGCGCATGATCGAGGCGGGGCTGGCATTTGCGTACGCTGAACCCGAGGGTCTCATCATCTCGCGAAGTGCAGACGAGTGTGTCATTGCCCTCATGGACCAGTGGTACTTGGACTACGGAGAGGAAGTCTGGAGAAGCCAGGTCGAGAAGTGAGTCTTCTGTTATTTTTGATTTATCCTGATACCAGGCTGAGGCGGGTGTGCAGGAACTTGGCAAAGATGAACCTGTACACGCCCGAGACGCGCCATGCGTTTGAGAAGACATTGGCGTGGCTCAACAAGTGGGCTTGCGCACGTACTTACGGCCTGGGCTCCAAGCTCCCCTGGGACCCTCATTTCCTCGTCGAATCCCTGAGCGACTCAACGCTCTACATGGCTTACTACACCGTCGCTCAGCTCCTGCATGGTATGTCGCATACCTCGCCAGTAGAACAAACCAACTAACAGCGTTTCCTCGGCATCCAGAGCACAGTCTCGACGGCTCCAAGCCCGGACCCCTCGGAATCACCGCCGACCAAATGACGGACGAAATCTGGGAATACGTCTTCAGCAACGGACCTTTCCCTGACCCCTCACCGCTACCCCGCGAAAAGGCCGACGCGCTCAAGCATGAGTACGAGTACTTCTACCCGTTCGACCTCCGTTCGTCCGCCAAGGACCTTGTGCCAAACCACTTGACATTCTGCCTGTACAACCACGCCGCCGTCTTCCCCGAAGACAAGCAGCCGCTGAGCATGCGCACGAACGGACATCTGACGCTGAACGGCAAGAAGATGTCGAAGAGCCTGGGTAACTTCTTGACGCTCCGCGATGGCATTCGCAAGTTTGGCGCAGATGCGACACGTCTATCGTTGGCTGATGCTGGTGATGGTCTCGAGGATGCCAACTTCGAGGAGAAGACTGCGAACGCGAACATTTTGCGGATTCACACTCTTCTCGGATGGTGTGAGGTGCGCTTGGTTACAGTTCATTTTCTTCTGCAGGCATATTAACTATTTTCTACACAGGATATGGTCAAGGATGAGGCCAACCTTCGCCATGGGCCCCGCACATACCACGACGATGTGTTTGAGCACGAAATCAACGACCTCATCAATACCACGCAATCCCACTACGAGGCGTATGTCCCATCAATCTTTCTGTCTCAGCTCATTGATTTACGCCACCGTGCAGCACCAACTACAAGGATGCCCTCAAATATGGCTTCTACGAGTTCCAGAGCGCCCGCGACTGGTACCGTGAGGTGACCTCTGACGTCGGCATGCACGCCGACCTAGTGCGATACTGGATGCGCACTGCCGCTCTCCTCGTCACCCCCGTCGCACCACATTTCGCTGAGCACATCTACAGCACAATCCTCAAGTCGCCTACCTCCATCCAGAACGCCTTATGGCCTACGCCCGAGAAGCCTGTGGACGCAACGATCTTGGACGCCGCATCGTACATGCGCGGCACGATCAAAACCATCCGCGATGCTGAGACCGCACTGCTCAAGCTGCTGCAGAAAGCCAAGGGCAAGAAGGGCCAGAATGCAACGGAAGGCGCCTTCGACCCGAAGAAGCCGAAGGCCGTCAGGATATACGTCGCGACGACGTTCCCCGAGTGGCAAGATACTTGCGTGCAGGCGGTACAGGAAGCATACGACGAGGCGGCGGATAAGGTGGATGACGTGAAAGTGAGGGAGCTGTTGACGGAGCGCGGTCTGATCAAGGATAAGCGTGCGATGCCATTCGTGCAGGCCTTCAAGGTACGCTGTTCTCTCTTTGATCTATCGTCTGATTACTGACACTAATTTGATGATAGAAACGTATATCACAGTTCGGTGCTCAGACTGCTTTCCGCCGCACCTTGCCCTTCTCAGAAGGTCAAGTACTACGGGAGATCCTACCGTACCTCAAGAAATCTCTAAGTCTGGTGGACGCGGAGGTTCTCTCTGTAGATGAGGCACGGCAGAAGGTGGGCGAGGCAGGGTATTCGAAGAGCATCATCGACACCTCGGAACCTGGCAGCCCTGCGTTTGAGTATCGTAATGTTTAAATTTTGCCGTGACTTGTGTATACTGTGCATTAAATACAGGGAGGTCCTAGTAGTAGAACCGCTAATAAAAACAAATACTGTTGCCTTTTTTTGTGGCGCAGTTAGGAGTGCCTTCAATAAGTTAGGAGTGCCTTCAATAACAACCTGGCGCCACCACTCTTCAGTGACTTCCCGTTTCCAAACGATATTCCATTCTGTGAAACCAATTGTAATACGTTGCAATTATTGGTAAAATAGCATTATAAATTAAATGAGCCCGACACTGTTGTACCGATCGATCGCGAGGACTGGCTAGACGCGATTACAGAAGAGAGAAGAGCGAACCGACACTTGGAATGGAAGGGCAGACCGTGTCGGATTGGCGGCGGTATATCATTTTCGGGTGGCGGGTAGCACCGACTCTCCTCGATATCTTGGAAACAGTATCACGCTTCTGGGTCTGCGCTCCAAAGCATTTCTATCACAAAAATGCGCGTTAGCCACATCGCAGTATGCATAACTTTCAAATGAAAGACGCACCTCGAAGGGCTCAAAATCCTTCCCGAAGATGGGCACCTTGGCTGAGCGATCAAAGATGCTAAAGAACGAGCCATCTGCACCACCATTGACGTTGATCGCCGCTCCAGCCTTGACGCAACCATTGACACTCGCGCTTGCATTGGTGCTTGCATCGCCAGTGGTGGATTCAACATCGACGTTCGCATTTGCAGCAGCGTTCAGGTTCAAAGTGACAGACGAGCTGGCATCAAGGTCGAGGGAGACGGTGGCTTGAGCGACACTACCAAATGCAGTGACGCCAAGGTCCACACGCGGTGTAAGATGGGCAGATACAACGGCGGAGGAAGCGACATTGGGGCTGACGGAGAGTTTCAGGGCTTTGATACAGAGATTGTGAGTTTTTTTAGGATATATCAACCAAGATGATACTGACGCGCATTTCCCGGAGTGAAGGATCCACCAGATTCCTCATTCGACCCAGGTGGGAAGAAGAGCTTCGCGCCGGAAACTGTGTACGAAAGATCTACCTTCAGGTCCACGCCGAGATCGACCTCGGCGCTGGCTTGCGCCAAGACTTTGAACGTAGGGCCAACTGTGAGAATGCTGTTATGCAAAGTATTCAGCATCGGCGCGATGGTGTATGTCGAATTTGCCTTACCCAGGGAAGTCGAGTCCGGGAATACCGGTCTGGAAAAGAGTGACCTGTCCTGAATCTGCTTTACCCTTCGCACTGCCTACGAGGTTCAAAGTGGCATCCAGCTTGGCATCCAAGCCCGTGAAAATACCCAACTCCGTCAGCTGTGGGGGGACGATGGTCCCCGTAGTTGCAACGCCGAGAGTGACGACGGCGTGTGCACTAGCCGCAACATCAGCCTTAAGGGCGGCGTCGAAACCGTCGCAGGAGACGGATTGAGAGAACAGGGGAAAGTTGTCATTGAAGTCGACGGGGGGTAGAGATGTGGTGTCGGCCTGGTTGAAATTGTTGAATTCTATGCAGTGTTGATTCAGCCTCTGCCGGCAAGTGGAAACTGTTCACTGGAAAAAGCCTCACTCTGGAAAGCAGTGTCAATGAAAGAGAACAGTCCTCGACGGTCCCTCGTGGCACCACGGCGGCGGCGAGTAGGAGGTGTGACAGTGAGATCTCCCTCTTCGCCCGGGACAGTCGATCCCTGGATTGCGATGTTAACCTCGCCAGTCCTGAATGTCAAAAGAATGAGGTCATGGTTTGCGACAGTCTTCTGAGAGAAAACTTACGCTGCGGGATCGATGGCATCGAAGTCGGTATCAAGAGCCAATGCCTTGACCTCGGGTACAGCATCCTGACGCCTCACCAGGCGGCGAGCGATGTCGTGCGGGATGGACTGGTCCTTAGGCACCCATGCCCGGGAGACGCGTGCAAATGCGCTCTTCCCGCACTGTGGAGAATGTCGGCTGACTATCACAGAGAAAGCTTTTCGATGACATACGTTCTCGGGCAAGCGCACCAACTTTCCGACAGCGCCGATATTCTGGTACAGATGGTCACAGCCGGCACCCTCTGTGTCGTCGCTGCTGCACACAAGTCGGATGTCCTGGGCGAGTGCGTGTGGAGAACAGCCGATGATTGTCCAGCCTGCCGCTGTCGTGATGTCGGAAATAGCGTCGGGAGATCCCCACTTTACCAGTTGTTAGTGAACAATGTCCCATCATTCAGGAGGCGAAACGCACGATTTTAAGAGAGGCAGAAGCCCCCTTGTTGGACGCCGGCAGGTCGTAGAAACATACACCCTGGAAGCAGGGTTTTGACCAGTCGTTCAAACGTGCACCATAGGCAGTGTACGGCAGCAAGAGTACAATAGACAAGAGGGCTGAGAAGGAGGGCATCGTGAATTATCGAAAGTCGGCAGAAAGTACGAAGAACGGATGGGAAAGAAGGACGGTGGTTAAAAGTGCCGACCTGGGCAAAATAAGAAATGAAGAACGAAGCACAAAAAGGGGGGGGAGGAAAGAAGGGAGGGAGGAAACAAGAAGGAATGAAAGGGTATGTCCAGCTCATGTCTTATTTTATAATCTCAACGTCGTCGCAGATCTGGATCGCACTACTTAGTAGCGTTGGACATTGTCGCCAGGGACTAGGCGCGACGCCCGGTGCCAACAAGATCCGAGATAGACGCTGTACGGTAGAAGCCCGCCTAATGAAAGATCGCGTGCGTGCTGTATGGGTGTACGGAGTATGTTCGAGATTGGAGAGAAGACCGAGCTGGGTACCGTACAGATATCATAGGAGTGCCATCATTTGATTTGCATTTGATCCAGGATGTCCAGCGACGCGGAAGCAGGTGATACGGAAAACGCTAATGATTCGTTATGAGCAAGCCACTCATCACTGTAATGAGAGAGCCTTCAATCTCCTAGAAAAATACTGCGGGCAACGAGTACAGTTGTACTAGTAACGACACATTTCAGACCAGGTAGATGAACAGCCTTGCGACGATTGACGATGGTTGTTGCTCTTTGCCGTTGTCGATGATCGACCGTTGATGTGTACTTAGCTGAGGTTGACCGGTGACCGTTGGCAAGTAAATTTGCAGTCAGCAGCACAGCCACTGATGGATAGCTTTCAAGCCCTCGTTCTTGCACTTATGTATCTACGCACTGTCAACTCAATCCCCCAGTTAAGATGCTAGACAGAGGATCCTTACACGGCCTTTGGCATAGTGATCGGCGGCGTCGACGCAACGTGAGCCAAGGAGGCTGCAACGGGTCGCCAGGGCACAACGACAACCCGTCTACCCCATTCCATGAACTAGATTTCCAGTTCGCTTTTCTTGGCTTAATTTACTGTTCAGAACTAGGCAGTGAGTCGGGACCAGTGCAATCTAAACTCGTCTGCCGCACCTGGGTCCTGGATATAACGCGTAACTTGTAAGTAGTTGCACGTAGGTGTGACATTCGTGACCGGACGCGACATGTCACGCCTTGCTTCCTTCCAAACTCCATCCTTCCACCCTGCCACACTTCTGCTATGCCCGGGCCTTCTAACATGAGGAAGAAACGTAAATCACATAAACGGAGTAAACAGGACCTCGAAATTCGGCTCTCTTCCTCATCTGCAGCCTTCTCTCCGTCATCAATTTTCGACCACGACGATGAGCGCAGTTCGTCACTATCACCCTCCCCAGCGCGCCTTCTCACACCAACACCACACACCCGGATACTAAGGGACATTGAGAACTTACCTGCGGAAAGTGACTGTGCACGCGACTCTGATTACAAGTATAGCAGGAGCTTTCGAAGGGAACTTCCTCAGCCCGAATGGAAGAATGAGGTAGACCCAGTGGCGGTACCGCCACCGTTCATCTATGACCCAGGAAATGGGCCCCGGGTGCGCGATACGCGTGCATTTCTAGCTTCAAATTTCTTCGCGCAGCCGCCAGCGCTTGACGTGCGTTCCCATTTTCGTATCTCATTCTCAAATGAGAATCATGTCTCAATGGCCGCAGGATCCGTTGTGTGCCGAGTTCGCGCAGGAAGAGGTGTTGCAGATGCTTATGACAGTACTACCAGAGGAGATTGCGCTCGTACGTCTACACCTGCACAATGTACCAACTTACCCACCTGCGAATGTTCTTGGTAGGTCCTTTGGTACAACAAAAGCCGAGCCACGAGTCGTGTATGTCCTGCATGCCAGAGACTTTACCGACTGGGTGATATCCTCCCCGATCATTTACCAGACAATGGAACAGAACGAGATCCACCAATGGAGCCATCCCCGCAACTCTATCGCGAGCAAATGCTCAGCGGGTTATGTTAGTCCTTCGCCCCATCCCGTTGCCATTACACTCATAACGCCGGTTCCGTTTACCACTACAATGCAGGCTCCCCCGTATGCTTCATTGTCGCGTCATTCAATTACCCCGGTGCGATTCGCTCGGCTTGGGGCAAGGTGGAGGATGAATTCGATGACTACACATGGTCAGTGCTGAACGGCCCCGGGGAAAACAACGCACAGGGCGATTTGGGGATCGGTTTGAGCATGCTCATGAAAATGACGCGGTTACCTGATCTGGGGCTCGCGCAGCTGTGTTTGGGAATGAATTCGGAGGATGTGGATGATTTCGTTGAGGAGTGGGGGTCAGAATGCGCGTGTAGGGTTGCGGCCCTGTAGGATTCGCTCGTCTTGCCGTGTCTTCTGCTTTCTTTTCTGTTGTTGTCGTGATCGCTTTGCGTCCCCGAATAATGTACTTTGATTGCACGCAGATTTACAGAGTCGCTGGAGTCAGAACTCATTCGTTTCACTTAGACGCGGCTGGGCAAGCGGCTCGTGTCGGCACCTGGTATACGTTTCCCTGGTATACATTTCGCGGCCAAGTTTGTGCAGACCTACGCGCAGTCTTTTTGTTCGAGGCTAGTGGTGGTTGGAATGCTCAAGGATCGACCGTCAAGAACGGCGGGTCGCAGTCGACCCGCCATTTACTCCTCCCCGTTGCTATCATCAATGCGTCAGATCCAATGTCCTCCTGTCCTGCAGAATTATTGTTTCATTCCGGACCCCCGAAGGGTCGAAGTTTTTGAAATGTGGGGGTATCTCTGGAAGTTCTGTTGTTGAATGCGCGTCAATTGCTTTAGAGTAATCGCTGGAGTGTGAATGAAGTCCTACAAAGGGATGCAGATCGAGTTAAACACTCGCGATGTTAGTCCGAGCGATTGCATTGAGCCATGACCGGCAGGACCTTCCTGGTTCGTCAGAATAAGTACCACGATATCGTCAGTAACAATGAAATTTACGCCACACAAAAACGACTCAGGCTCGTCGGATCTGCCACCCAAAGCCCTAGAGAGAGATCTAAATAACCCCTCTAGCCAATGGATTGTCGGATTGTATTGTATCACCGGTGCCGCTGTCGATTTTCCATGGCAGTAAACCATGCGCCGACCAGCATGCATTCTTACTTACAATGATCGTTGAATTCCAATCCATTGCATTGCTCTGCTAGCGGTATAAATGAAAAAACTACAAGAAAACGCTCTAAACTAGGAAGGATTAAAGCAAACCTCACAGCATGTGTGGCCGAAAAGGCGCGGGTGCAGGCGGCACGCCGCGCCCTCAGCCCACAAAGAGCAAATGATGAGAAGCATGCGGCATTCAAGCCCGGCGCGGTCGGGGGTATATGTCGGAGAAGAAAAATTGAAAAATGCGTCATGCAATGACTACACTAGGAGGGGGGGGGAGGAAATCTTTCGTCGTGCATGTAAGTACAACAGGGCAGAGTCAAGGGTGGAGAACGGAGGGACACAGCGGAGGTGAGATTACAGCCTTACTGAGCGCTGGATGAAACGTTTGGCAGGGGCGGTCGTAGAGGCTTCAGCCGCGGAAGAGGTTGCAGTGGCTGCGGTTGCTGAAGCGGAAGCAGCCTCCCCAGAGGTAGAGGCAGATACCTCGGACGCGGAGGCAGACGCGGTGCTAGTCTCGGATGCCGCGCCAGTTACTGAAGTAGCGGTCGCTGATTCAGACGCAGAGGCAGATGCGGTGGCGCTGACTTCCGATGCGGTGGAGGAGGTGAGGGATGCAGCAGGGGGCTGGGCACCGGCAGACCCGGCAAGAGGGTTCCCGTCAGCAGTGACAGTGAACTGCGAAAAATTGAAAATATGAGAATTCAGTGTGGGGGGAAACAGGAGGAGGACGTACGTAGATGGCATCGTCGAGGGAACCGTGCTGAGCAATAGGGACGATCACGGGCTGATGGTTTGCCGCCGCGTTGATGGACGAAAGCTTGTAGAAACCAGCAGGGAGACCAGAGGTGACGTCAGCGGTGAGCTTGCCACCGGCCGCAGCGGCGTTGAGGCCCTTGAAGAATGCGAACTTCTGCGGGTCGTTGGGGGTAGCTTGGTTGAGTGCGGTGAGCTGCTCAACGACGACGTGGGAGTGGCCTATAATCTGGCCTTGGGCGTTGAGCTGCTGAGGTGCGGCGAAGTAGTTGGACGCGGCGTTGACGAAGAACCCGGTCTGCAGGTTGTTGATGTTCAACTCGATAGTGAAGGGGGTATTCGCCTTGAGAGTGCCGAAGTTCGTGGGGAAAGAGAATTTCGAGGAGGGCATGTTGTCAACAGAGGGGATCGCACCGATTGGGGCAGGGTTGCAGGAGCCGGTGGTGATTTGCTTGCCGTTAGTGATGGGAAGGTTGGGGACCGTAAGGCAGAAGTTAATGAAGTTGTTCGTCGACGTGAGCGACCGGACTTGACCCGGGGCAGGAACATCTTGACCATCGTTGGCGAAGCCTTGTGCAATAACTTGGGGACTGAGGGCTGGTTGATGATAGGATTAGGATTTGTGCAAGTGGAACTTGATGTCACGCACTCCTTGAGGTCTGCGGGTCTCCTCCGATGTTACCGTTATTAAGGTTGTCAGTGGCCGTCTACGTCTAAAGTTAGCCAAGAACATATTGGATCAAATAGAAATTGAGTTACCGGAGGCAGAGCACTGTTACTGGTGGTCGCCGTAGCTGTAACTAACAGAATGATTCAACTTCACATGGGCAATAGTTCTGAGGATATTATTACCCTGGGTTGTGGTGCTCACAACGCTGCTGTTTGCATCTGTAGTGGTCTGGGCAGTGGTGGTAGAGGCGGCCGTGGTGGCCGTGGCCGTGGCCGTGATGCCCTGTACGATTGATATGATTGAGTGGTATTGTAGACTCATTCATGACTTTATAGGTACCTGACAGTTAGGAGCAGGAGCACCTTGTGCGCTGAAAGACGACAAAGCGAGCGTAAGGAACGCCCCCAAGATGGATCGAGAATGCATGTTGTAGGAGCGACGAAAAAAAGAGTGTGTGGTTTGAGGCTGAGGACTCAAGTGGGGCTTCTGGAGCAAAAGAAGGAGAAAACGACACCAGTGTCGGGCGTTCGTAGTCTTTAGACGCGCGTAGGCAGAGCAGACCGAGGACGGAAAAGGAGGGGGGAAAGATGTATCCATCAATCATGGCCGTACTTTATATACCACATGTGATGAAGTTTGACGATACCCGGCATCGCTCGGCTGTCTCTCTGTTGCCAACTACATCATCCGCCTCTTTTGGTCTTATTCCTCCCTAAGATTTCTTTGACATCGTCCTCCTAGAATATTCGGGTCTATGTTCTACACGAAGGAGCCACCACGATTCTCCAGCAACTCGGAGAAAGCTTTATGCCACTTTGGGACTGAGCTATTTGGGCGGTTGCTATGATGCCGGAGTCCTGATTCCTCCCTCCGGGTATTTATATAAATATGGATCGGCCCCTACACCAAACATGCAGGAGCATAATGAATTTCTGCCACTGGTCCCGGTCAACATTTGTCCAATGATGAAGACTTTTACTTGACAGTTTTGTGTTGGTGGTTGATGCGACAGAGAAAGAATCCTGATTCCGGGCGTCAAGTTGGACAATTGTTGGACAAGTGTATCCACATCTGCGACTGCCACCTCTTGCTGTGACATTCTCGAGCGATAATTTGAGGCGCGGATCTGATCCCTTCGTCGTCAACTGAGGCGAGCTCTTAAATTTGCAAGAGCATTGAAACGAGATGCCGATGCCCGGCGCCCGCCCCAGGCACCGGGGGCACTATTATACATGTGTAATATTAGGTTCGGTACAGGCCGCCTTCACCATCAACCGGATCAGGGTATTTGGGCTCCGCTACCTGAACTTGTGAAGGCCGGCTCGCCGGACCGGAGACAGGCTTGCTCCGAACCTAGTGTACTTAATATAATTTATCCGCAGGCATGTTCACTCCCTCATCCAACCCTCATCTCCCTGAGGGGCTATATCCTCATGTATGTACCCCCACAAATGTCCGGAAACACTGTGGCTTTGCCTGGTGTTGTGTTTAGGAATTGAACCATACGGTCGGTGATGACCTCACAGTTGCTTTGACTTGACCCTGTGCTTCGAATTCCCTGTGGCCCTGAATCTGACGACCAGCTGTGCGAGCGCCGAGCGCTGTGCCATACTTACGTTGCAACATATACATCCCTTCGGTGGACGCCGAAAACGTATGGGTTACCACAAGGTAAGGGTTTTGGGAAGAACATCATGGGCCGATACCTATGGTATTATGGTTTATGGTTCAGACAGTGAAAGTATTTTACTTATACAATCATGGGTACTGACTGTACGGCCCACGTGGTCATCTCCAGCATCGTACAAGCCTATGTACTATGTAGGTGTGACGCTCTTCCTCCCCGAAGATTCCCCAAAGTACAATAAATACCTCAGCAGTACTTAGATACCATATGCCAGCCGCTTTACTGCCGTCGATCTTCCGTTTTAGCCCTCGCCAGTATCCAGAAACCGTAAAATCATACGTAGTCTGAAGCTCTGCAAATTCATGCAAGTTTAACCGGCGTACACATGTATCTGTCATTCTACTATCATTTACCACCTGCCCTTCATGGCATCCTTGGATAATGAATATTAAGTATGGCCCATGTCTTGGTGACCCGCGTGCTTTATCCATATGGAAGTTGCTCCCCGGCGACGCTTGGCAGTAGGATGCCTGCGACGAGATTCACATTAATGATTGAACAAAATGGCGGTTGTGCCTATTTTTGTGTCCAATGGTTCATCCAGGATGACTTCAACCAGACGACTGCAGTTACAACCAGCTATATCAGCGTGCAATATAAACATAATCTTTCATTTCCACGTTGAGCAGATATCCGATCGGAAGCCAGTGGTATCCCCTCAAGGGCACTGCAGTGAGCGATTTATGCTTTGGTCGTTCAAGAGTACCATAGATAAACACAATGCCAAAGCCCCAAGATCCCAAGATGATAAATGGAGAAGGGAGAGATCCTAGTCCTCGAGCTCGATATTAAAGCTTGTAACCTGAGGCAAGTACGCCCCGGCCGCAAGGTCAAGGATATAGACATCATCGTAGGATGTGCTACCGTCAAAGCCACCGAAGACGAACAGCCGGCTATCCGCCAGAATCGCAGAGTGGTATCCACGGCCACTCGGAGGTCTGCCATAGGTCAACCGTGGCTCGTAAGTGAGGGAGACTGGATGGTGGAGTTAGAGTAAGAACGAGGGTGCACGAAGTAAGGCGTCGTACTAAGATTGAATGGAAGGACATCAGAGCAGTATTCCTGGCCGTCGAAACCGCCTGTGATGTAGAGGAACGAGCCAACCTGCGTGGCGCTGTGTGCTATCCGTTTATACTCGGCTTCAGTCTGTTCAATTTCACTCCATAGACCAGTGTCTGCAGCACTAGTGAGCCGGGGAACCCATTACTGAAAAGCTCAACGTACCGAGATTCAAAAACCACACGTCCGTAAAGAAATCCTTCCCATCGCTGCCGCCAATGACCACCATCAAGTTGCCGACCAAATTCGCCGTATGATAACCCCGATTTCTTGGCGCCCTTCCCGTCGTCTTCACCTCTTCCCACTTCATCCGACTCAACGAGCTGACATCCAGGGTCCACACGTCGTTCAGCGCATTCAGCCCCGTCCCACCGCCAAATATCCAGATTTTCTGTTGATAGAGCACGGCCGAGTGCGCGCGGCGCGGAGTCGGCGAAGGCCCATAGATGGCGGGTTGCGTCCAGTTCCAGGTCAGCGTATCAAAGACGTAAACTCGGTCGTAGTATTGCATCCCATGCCCCCCACCGATGACGACGAGTTTCTTGTCGACGACAGTCGCGGTGTGTGCCCGGCATGTTGGGGGAATATCGCCTGTCGTTTCTCGTATAGTCCATTGCATGGTTTCTGTGGGGTGATAAGCACAGAACCCAGTGCGAGGAGATGAATTAGACGTACCTATGTCAAAACAGTACATGTCCTTCAGGTCTTTTTTGCTGTGTATGTCTTTCTCGTCGTTCCCACCAAAAAGCCACGCGATATTCTCCACCAGGGTCATCGTATGCGCGCGCATCGTGCGCTGAGGAATGGTTCCATAAACAGGGGCACGACTCCAATACATCACGGTGCTCGGGATGGCCTCTGCGTACTTGTCATGAGGTAAAGTCGGGGTGCGCTTGTACCTTGGCGCAGAGGATGATACGGCCGGTAAAAAAGGTTTCCGGCCCTTAGAGGGCAAAGAGATGGAGATGGAGGAAGAAGACGAATGACTCCGCCTGGCTCCACTGCTACTCGGCACGGTAAGATAGTCATTAGATGACCGTCCGAGCGTCCTGATACTCGGTGTGCGCGTTGTGGATGCGCTTGCTCGAGAGCTCAAGCTCGACAAAGAAGGTGTCGTGAGGGTTGAGGTGGACGATGTGGCAATCGGGTTGAGATACGGCGAGTTATCTGGATGGGCACTGGAGGAACCGCTCTCTTCAGGCACATCGGTCAGGCTTCGGGACAGGGTACTCATTCTCTAATCCGGAATTATCGAATGTCTTATAGTGAGTGGGTGTTGTGGTGGAACAGGAGGAGCAAGCGCGTTCACGTGGGCACCGATTTACGGCCCTGTCCTGGTCCAGTGCAAAGTGACGAGTCAACGACCACTGCGATGATGCTGTATCGTCTACTTGTATCTTCAGCAGGTTCACGGCGTTGAAATGCTATACATGACCATAGCTTCGACCAGGGGCAAAGGTATCATGATTAGTAAAAGTTCGATAAGATCAGCGCGCCATTCTTCATCAAGCCAAACGAATGTGATTATGTCCTAAAGGCGTATCCAAGGTATAGGTAGAAGTAGGTTCATCCATATCCACCAACATTCATAGCATACCCAGTGCCAAGAAAGACAGGAATCCAAGCAGGAGACCACCAGATGTACCGACACGCCCAGCCGCATTGGACGGCGTGGACGCGCCTGGGGAAGTTTGGGTGGCCGTGCTGCCTGTATCGGTCTCGGTTCCAGTACCGCTCGAGGAGCCTCCAGTCGTGGAGGGTGGGGGCGAGGCAGGTTCCTTCGCCGCGTTCTCTTTGAATGCGGCAGCAGTCTGGGTGCTGGTGGGGTTGACGGCCAGGATAGCACCCTGTTGGCAAAGGCCTCCGGCTTCGTCGAAAAACCAGAGGGGGTCGGTACTGTTCACCGTGACCTCGTACTTGGGTAGTCCAGGAGCGTCGACGCTGAGGTCGTCAGATACCTAGGAAAAAAAGACTTTAGTTAGCGCTTTGCGACGGCCCATATAGTATCATTCCTTACTGTCTGAACGCCGGTGTTGATTCCGCCGTTGCTCGTACACGGGTTCTCAAATGTAGACTCTATAGATGGAGGTCAGAGTGTGGTTAAATAAAATAAAAATGGTGACAGTGATACACACGGACAACGCTATGCTGGCCACTACGGAACTCCCAGACGATGATATCGCCCACCTGGGGGTGTATTACTGAGGGGTCAAATCCAAGCCCTTTCTTGCTAGTGTCCAACTGAGAATTCGCAATTGTCGAAGGTCAACGAGACGAACCCAGTGGTCTCGTCCTTTCCCACACCAACGAGATATTCTATCCCCAGAACGTGCGGCAGAATTGCGAGAGGGAGTAGAGCAGAAAGAACAGTGAGCTTCATTAGGGGATACAGGACAAGGGAATGACGGAGGAAGAGCTAGGAAGAGGGATATTATGAATTCAGTTAACGATGCATGAGAAGTTTGGTTTGTTCTTGTATACAGACCTTGCCAAGTTGCCAAGACCTTGAAGAACGCTTCAAGCTTGCTTGCTCTGATTGATGATCGATGTCTCGTTGAACGACCAAGAACAAATTTCAACACGCCGTAGAGCTTGCGGCTCAGTGCTCAGCAACTTGCAAGTTTTGGAAGCGTGCAACATATTGCTGCTACTTCTCCAGCATTTCTGCTGTTTCCTTCTTGCTTACTCTCCGGAGTTCGATTCGCCCAGCGCCGTACCCGAATTTCCCCCGAATTTCCTGGCCTCCTGGTCGTTTAAATCATTACCTCCATAAGAGCCTCGTTCCCGCCACGGTCCACCTCTTGAATATGGGAGGCATCGATTCTTCGATTTCTCTAGAGGACATAGGGGCCACCGTCGGGATATATACTGACTGTATGACCCCAGGACGCCCATGACTACTTATCTTGGCCCAGTATGCTCGGACCGCCCCTTGAGCCTCAAGGTTTCTTAAGCTTTTTGCTAAATGCTTGACGATCCAACGGATTATCGTGCCTGCAGGCTACTACTTGAGGTTGCTGTAAGTAGTAGGCTTATCTTTGACGGACCTGGACACATTATGTTCAAATGTTCAAATTTCTGACCCCTAACCTTCCGTTGCCCGCTAGGAAACGCTGGAAGGTTCCAGTAAATTGAAAATGCTGCATCTGACTCACCTTGTGTCGCCTGTCATGACTCTTTCGGTTGCGACTGGAACCTCTGCATATAAAAAGTGACTCTCGAAATATTCGCTTTCTATCAAGTTTCTTAATCCAGAACCCACAACCGAGTAAATTCATATTATCGTCGGTTTTCTTATTCAACGCCTAACCAGTACCCACGCAGATTACACGAACATGGCTCGCTCCGACACTTCCGCTGCCTTTGGCCAGACCCTTCAATTCATCACTTCGATCAAGCTCCAGGAACTGGAGAAGCAACGCCTCTCTTACCAGGATCATGCGAAAGTGCTGGCGGAGGCCGACGCTGCTGGCGATGATTTGATCACAAAATGCGAGATCCTTCTCCGGGCGGTCCAGGCCTGGTCGGGTCCTGGTTCTGTAACGAGGTCGTCGAGCTTGGGCGGCAAGTTGAACATCGGTAATCTGCATCTCTGGCTCCCTCAGGCGAAACAGGACCCCAGCTTCAGCACCGAGATCCTCCGCAGCTGGATCGATACCCTCGAAACGCACATTCGTCACTCTCTGATGCGATTCGATTGTGCACACCTCTTTGGCAATCTCCTGAACGAGTGGATTGCTAGCGGCGACTCTTCCACCACTTCGACCTCTACACCTTCCGATGATACAGGTTCAACTGCGCATTCCGACTTTGTCAAGGTCGGGAGGCAGGAAATGCACGACCAACTAGATCGCTTCAACTCTATCATCTTTGACGAAAAGGTCATTGACATCGACGCTCTTGAATCCTATCTAGCTGCGCTATTTTCCGGAGATGAAGCGTCTGAGGCGCTAGAATTCCTTCGGAAGGACTTGTACAGCTTTGGATTATCTCTAAGACGCCAGACCATCGAGGAAAGTAACGTCGAAAATGCTATACGGGGCTTATTGGCATCTGGCCTGATGCATGAAGGGAAACGTGCGACATTGAAAGAATTCCTTGGTAACGACATCGTGATCACAGAGGTAGCCAGCGTCCTAAATATGCGCATGGCGAGCCTTGACAGCTGGACATGGCCGGGTTCAGGCTTAGTTGTGGAGATGCGTCGCCATCTAAATGGAAAATATCGGTCAGTGACACATGACTCTAATGGTTGCGCATCGCGCTAATTATCGCACTTTCACAGAGCATTCACAGATCCAGAAATCATTGATGCGCTTTTGCTACAACACATCGGAATCGCATGGCAGGTGAAGCTCAAGGCCAGCTTTACGCGTATATTGCAGAGTAAAGCGTGGAAGAAATCACAGCGCGATCTTCTGCCATCGGTCTCGGAAAGCACTGCCAAACAACTTGGCAAGCGATCGATATCTCCTCCGGGCATTGAATCAGGAAGACGGACGCAGCGCGAAAGCCATTTCTTCCTCAATCAGCTATCATCAGTGGCGAACAAGCCTTCCACTTACGACGATCTTTTGGATTCCCCCACCAGCAGCGACGATAACAGCCCCGCCGCGACCAAACAGAAACTTCTTAAAATCATGGCAACGGAATGTCAACTTAATTTGCAACTGCACAGTTCTCATGCGGTCGTCCGTTCCGATTTGGAGTGGTTCGGCCCATCCCTCCCCCACGCGTCTATCCTCACCCTCTTGAAGTTCTTCGGTGTATCCCACGAATGGTGCTCATTCTTCAAAAAATTCCTCCTTACTCCCCTACGATTCCATCAGGACCCAACCACCCAAACCCGCATTCGGAAACGAGGGACCCCTATCAGCTACGCGCTCAGTGTGGTGTTCGGCGAAGCGGTGCTGTTTGGTATGGACTTCGCCGTCAACCAGAGGGCCGATGGACTGTTCCTCTACCGCATGCACGATGACTTGTGGCTCTGGGATGCCGAGGCAGCAAAGTGCGCGGCCGGTTGGAAGGAAATGAACATTTACGCAGATCTCGTTGGTCTAAAATTCAACACGGGAAAGACTGGATCGGCTTGTGTTGGGAGCGCGGAGCCATCTGGTCTCCCAGCCGGCGACATACGCTGGGGCTTCCTTCTCTTCGATCAGACCGCAGCGCGCTTTGCCATTGACCAGAAGGACGTCGACCTCCATATCACTGAGCTCCGTCGCCAGCTCGCATCTGCAAAATCCGTCTTTGGCTGGGTGAACGTGTACAACAAATATATGGCCTTCTTTCTACGCAACTTCGGTGGACGACCAGCCAGATGCTTTGGCAACGAGCATGTCGCCGACGTTATCACCACTCTCGCCAGGATACAGACGGAATTGTTCCCTGACGTTGAAGGGGGGGCTGTCGCTCATCTACGCGCCGTGATCGAGGCTCGTTTCGGCACCCGCGACCTTCCCCAGGGGTATTTCTACCTCCCAATCGGCAACGGGGGACTGGAGTTGCGCAACCCTATGATTGAGATGTTCGCTTTGAGCGAAGACTCCAACACTGGGAGCTTCGATGCTCTCGCGCGAGGCGACGAAGCAAGATATAAGGCGCTGAAAGAGGCCTGGGAACTCAAGCCTTCGTCGCATAAAGACGGTCCCTTTATGACGCTCGAAGAATACCTGGCTCTTCGTCAGACCTGGCTATCTGAGTGGCGGCAGTGCTACGAAGACTTGATGGAAGAGTACCAACTTGAAGACCTTGCCTCGACGCCGGATGTACTAACGTACTTGACCCTGGGGAAAAAGAAATGGTACGATATGGACTGGTACGAGCAATGGACTGTTTCGCTATATGGCGAGGAGGTGGTCAAGAGGTTCGGGCGCTTGGAGGTGGTCGATGCGACACTTATTCCTGTGGGTATGGTGCAGTTGTTCAGGACCTCCAGGATGAAATTGGACGAGTAAAATAAAGTGTACACATAGCCGTGCATAGATCTAAATCTAAATCTTATCATGACCATGATCGCTTGACTCTGATCTCCTTTCTTGCTCTCTTTCCACCACTATGTTCAAGAAACCGTTGAGCGGAATCAAAACTTCTGCTCCTTTACGCACCTCGGACAGACGTAAGCTGAAGCAGCGAGTGGTCACGGCGTTTGATGTATCCCCGGAAGATGGAGAATTGCTGGTGCCAGATGGAATTCAATCCGTCAAGTTTAGCACTCATCTGGAAGAGCCTGGGGTGAGAGCGGAATCATCATTTCTCCGCAAATCTCTTCTAAACTCTGCGCCAAAGGTTGCCTACCTAGCGCCAGATGGCGATCCTCTGTGGTTCACCTTGGGAAAAGGCTCTGATGATCTCATCCCGACGGTGTACACCCTGTGGAAGCGAAGGAATCTTCTTCCCGTCCTATCGACGCCGGCCGCTGTGGTTCCTATTCTCGTCGGAGGAGCAGATCTTATGATACCTGGAGGTCCGTTTCCTTCAATCGCGTCGACGCAGTTGCAATCTGTACGAAACCTGACTGATTTGGCTTCAAGCCAGTTGTTCACCATTCTCCGTCTCTGAAAGAAAAGCAGCTCGTTTCGATACTACAGTACAATCACAGCCGCGAAAACCCGACACTGTCTCCCCCACTTGCCGTTGGTCGTATGGCGCTCCCTAGCGATCGGATGGCTGAAGGTGGCCAGGAAAAAGGTAAAGCTGTCTTCGTGTTCCACACATGGAGGGACCACTTGTGGGAACTCGGGACGAAAGGCGATCAACCAGAACCTGTTCCTTTTGCCCCAGAATCGACAGAATCCACTCCCACATCTACACAGGAAGCGCCGACCGAGGAGGGTAATCAAGAATTAGATCAGTCTACGACCGACGCGTTGGCAAACTTGACCATTAACCCTCCTGAAACTCGTCCTAGTGCAGGCCCTAGTTATTCGCCCCAGGAAATCACCAGTCTTCTCCATATATCGCTGTTACAGGCGATCTCATCGACGATACCTTCATCAGCGTTTCCCATGCCTGCCACGCTTTTCTATACGAACTACCTCCTACCATCACGGCCGGCCTTTCCCGCATTACTTGTGCCGCATTCAGGCCCAACACCTCTCGACGCATCTCCGTGCCCGAGCTCCGCTGAGATTACCATTAAATCGTCGACCCACAAGTCCCTCACGGCGTTCCTTAAAGCCGAGGAGAAAGCATCTTTCCTCACTGTCAAAGCCCCTCAGAAACATTCTCAGCAAACAGATCTCCTTGTCATTTCAGTCAACGCAAAACACCCATCCCTCAATGAGCATCGCCGCTACGCCACTTTGAAGGATATTGAGGACACAGTAGCGAAGAAGGCCTTGAGGGAGGAAAAGGCACGGGAAGCAGAGGCGGGAAGTGGGGAGGTCAAAGTGACGGAGCTTTGGAAACCTCACCAGACGACAGTTGGTTTGTTTGAACGAATGGGTGGAAAGTATGTTTGCGATTTGTTTCATGAAAACGATGTTTGCTGACGGTAATGACCCAAAGTCCTACAAATGTATATTCATTGGCGGATGTCAAGGCTCTTCTCAACTCGTACATCTCCACAAACTCCCTTGTCAATGCTCAAGAACAGGCTTATATCAATCTTGATGAAGCGTTGATAAATTGTGTCTCATCTAAAGCCAAGGGCAAGGCAAAAGGGAAGGAGGCGATCGAATCTGGACCAGCTGAGTTCATGAAGAGAGAAGAACTGACCAAAGCGATTCTCGAGCGCATGCAGAGCTGGTATGAGGTGTCTTATGGCAAGGATGTGGTAAGGAAGTAAGTCGTTAAATGTCTTACCTGGACTGTTTCGCTGAATATGAACGCAGGAAGGGGGAAATAAAGCCAATTCAGATCGTCATGAAGGTCCGTCAAGGCCGGAAGGTTTCGACGATGATTTCAGGATTCGAGCCTTTCCTTGTGGTTAACGCGGAAGACATGGTTGAAGAACTCAGGAAGGTTTGTGCAGGGGCGACATCTGGTACGTGTATTCGTGTTCTTTTATTTTGCGGTCTGATGTGACGACTCACTTGGTTCAAAGTCTCCCCGATTGCTGGAAAGCCCGCAAATTCTGGCCTGGAAGTTCTAGTTCAAGGGAAGCAATCAGTCGCCGTCGTAGAGTACTTGACAGGGAAGGGTGTGCCGAAGAAATGGGTCGAAGTGACCGATGTATCTGGAAAAAAGTAATTCTATACACCAATTTCTGCGTCTCCGACGCTTTAACTAGTAGTAGGTAGTCTAGTCTTGACTCGAGCTTGACTCAAGCACCGTCACGGTCTAAGTCTAAGTCCTGTGGAAATTAGTTGCCCACGTGGGATGATTTGTCATCTGCTTCACTGCTTTACCCAGAAATCTTCAAATTCAAATTCAAGTTTTCCCCGACCACCATGCCTCGAGCAACGACAGAACGATTTTCACGAGCACATCAACCGTCATCTAAGAAAAATGAAGCCAAATCCTCCAGTTCCAGCTCCATGACAAATCCGATCTTCAATACTGCGCGTTTCGGCCAACATATCCTCAAAAATCCTGCTACCGCGCAAAAGTTAGTAGCCAAGCCAGATTCATCTGCACTGGAGCACTAACCTAGACCATAGAATCGTGGATGCTGTCAGTTCCAACCTATCGCCGTTGCTTTCATTCTCACTAGGATCACCAGGCGAACCTCAAACCAACCGATAAAGTGCTTGAGGTTGGACCTGGAACGGGAAATCTTACAGTGAGGATTCTAGAGAAGGCGAAGCATGTAACCGCCGTGGAGATGGATCCTCGCATGGCTGCTGAAGTGATAAAGCGTGTCCAGGGAACGTGAGCATACTTTTGTCAACCCCCGTAATCTCCGGCTCAAGCGGCCATAGTCCTGAACAGCACAAGCTGGAGGTCATGATCGGCGATTTTATAAAAGTCGACATGCCCTACTTTGAAGTCTGCATCTCCAATACCCCCTACCAAATCTCCTCGCCGCTTGTCTTCCGCCTTCTGTCCCATCGACCACTCTTTCGCGTGGCTATTCTCATGTTCCAACGCGAGTTTGCCCTAAGGCTCATAGCGAAACCCGGCACGGCGCTCTGGTCAAGGCTGTCTGCCAATGTACAGGTACGTCTTAGGACTCTCTTCCACCTCTTCACCTACTGGATCGATTGTAGTTGTACGCCAAAGTGGATAACATTATCAATGTATCTCGGAATGACTTCAGGCCTCCCCCACAAGTGGAGTCGTCAGTAATTCGCATGGTACCAATCGATCCGCCACCGCCAGTCAAGTTTGAAGAATTCGATGGCATGAACCGCATCATCTTTTCAAGGCCGAATAAAACTGTACGCGGCAACTTCCAAGCAAAAGGTGTCATGAAAATGCTCGAGCAAAATCGACGGACTTGGCTAGCAGCACAAGAAATGGTAAATGAAATCGCTATGTCAATTGCACATGTTGACGGCTTTTCAGATGGTCGATGACACTCCGATAAGCACCACCGTTGACAAAGTCCTGGAAGAGGCCGAATTCACTGACACCCGCGCCTCAAAGATGGATGTCGATGACCTGTTAAAGTAAGCTATTTTTTTCGAGGATATCGTTCTCTTTTGCTCATTGGGGCTTTTAGATTGTTAGCTGCTTTCCATGACGCGGGCATTCACTTCTCATAGGCCACATCTCTTTGGATGACTGGACGCACAGCCACAACCCAGACTCACCTACCATCCTACCGCGAAGGGCAACGCCCTATCGACTTCTGCAGGGAATGGGCGGGCAGAGATTGCCCGCACCACTGCCCTGTCGCTCGAGCGTCTGCATGCTCTCGTCGTTGATACCGAGATAATAGTAGACCGAGGCATACACGACCCGTTTGGGAACATTACGATCACTAGTTTGTGCAAGTTACATGTCATTGACATTTGGGCGCACCCCTGCTTGGGCACTTGTACTGATCCAACCTCCTTGGAAATCCTCGACATAGATTTTCGTAAGGACACGAAACGGAACCGTAGCACAAGTCCACAATCGTGACTTACTCGCAGCTTTACAGATTGTTTTGCGTGCGTCTGTCAGGTATGTTATACTTATTCTACAAAGGATCATCAAGCACCTTCCAATTCTCCATACAGGCGATCTCAACCTTGTCCATCGGACCGAGCGCGACAGGCGAATATGAAAAGCCTCCGACCGGACCTTATCATGAGCGGATGGGACAATAAGCATGCCTCCCCTTCCGAACCCGGCCCCAGTTGCGCATCGGCGGATCTCTCAACCCCTCTCACGTATTTTAAGACAATAGCCTTCTTTACCACGTCAAACGGCAGCGCTCGCGCGAACCTGAGGCTGTATGTAGGTGATAAGATGTCCTGGAATCGGAGTCATTATAACCCAATCATGAACGAACCTGAAGGTGTGCAGATCAGTATCGACTCTCGAGTCTCTGTGCATGAATAGAGTGCGTAGTATACTGTAGTATGTATGGAACAAGAGCGGAACAAATTATTTAATACAAGTATTGTACATACTCAAATAGCTCAGAAAACAATGTGTCCAGCACCTCTAACGCGTTACGCGTTGACACTCAGCAAATGGGATTTGAAACATGTTCTGGACTTTTCGGTCCTCTTCAATGACCTGCAGCGAAGTTAGTCATAGGAAGCCGGAGAGTGATGACGCGATAGCGATCAGACGGCGCCTAACACGTTGAGCGTACCTCAGGGCATCGACAATTTGGAGCCGTTTTATGCTTGTGGTTCGCACTGGATCTGCACTCGTCTGATTTGCAGTCCTTCCGTTCGCCAGTAAAGTATCGGCCATGGAAATGCTACGCCACACAAGCAGATATCAGAGCGATCAACATAGTGTGGCTGTCAAGGTGAACGTACTCCACAGCCCCGGTAGAAGTCGCCAACACTGGAAGAAAGCCATATTCAACGGTGGTAAGTATGCACCTTCCAGATGTTGGAACGCATCGAGGTTGGTGCTTACACTTCGTGTTTGCACATCTTCGGTGGAGTATACTTAATGAAACTCGGAGCCCGGTTCAGCGGTTCAGTGAGTGTGGATACTGATGTAATAGGCGGGAGCACCTATAGAGCGGAAGAAGGGAAACGTAGAGATCTTGTGTAGTGGGAACTTGGGCTGTTTATATACCTTCCACTGTCGGACCTGGGAACAAGAACAAGTCAGGGTAATCCTGCAGTTACTAGGCAAAACGTCAATTGCTTCCCGCCACGCTGACACAAGCCAATCGACAATCGGGGTAACGCAGCGGTAACGTTGGAAGACAAATTTATGAGTTGATCAATCGCCATTGGAAATGCTTATGCCTGGCAATTTAATTGCGTGAAACTTCTTGGAAACTTCAGGTGAAAAGGGGCTCGTCGCACTTGGTTGTGGCCCCCACCTCATTCACTTAAACTTCTTGCATACATAATTTCTGTCGTACATGCGTGATAGCATGGTATGAATCATGACAGACTAACACCGCAGTGACCGGGCAAGCAATGGAAAGCAACCGACGCCAGTCGTTTCCAAGTCGTTTCGCCCATGCGTCATCCTCTGCCACGTGGGGAATGCGTGGGGACGGACCCAAATTGTGTTGACACTGTCGAGTGGCGGCGTGCCTTGCGACAGACCGCCGGCGGCCCGGTGCAGAGAAAGTAGGACCGCCTGTTGTCACTATAAATCTGAATCCATGTATACGCAAGTAGCAACGCGGCGTTATAAGCAGTAAATTGGCGAAGAGCTGCCAACCCAATGGCAATCCGTCCAAGATCGTATTAATACATATGTACGTCTTGCAGTAGCAGTGTACATTACAACATACACACCGAGTCAGAAGGCGGCTCTGTGCATTTACGTTGATCTATCGGATTCGTGGAAGCGCAGCATGAGGAGTCCCTCGGAGTCAATTTGATGATTCGACGGCCCTAAGTAGCCCCTCGATGAAGATCAAGGTTTCAACCAAGTTTCAACACAGCGGCAACACAGCGGCGTGAACAGAAATCCTATGACTGTGCGGGTGCCCCGACTCGGTCGATAAGTATGATCCGTGGACTCGGATGTACTGTACGATGAGGGAATTGGAACAGAAAGGGTCGACGTCTGGGCAACCCTGACGTTGAAATCTCCCAGCCCAGTCCCCAACTGTCGAGATGATGAGTCTGACGGAGTCTTTTGGTCGCTCGCGTCTGTGGATTATTGGTGTGTAAGGCACGGAAAGACCCACAAGGGCGTGCTGACTTTTGAGTCTGAGACGCGACATCATGATCAGTTGGAGTAAACTGCGTCCGAGAAACATTCACCCTTATATAAAAAGATCGACTATCATCTTTTATAAGGTTTGTAAGGAGACTAACATTCACCCACGGCCTGGGGCCACACAAATGGGCCATGCCGCGTACACTCGCTCATCGTGTTGAAAAACGTTGACCATGGAAGTGTGGTGGACTAATATATCGACCATTACTAACTCCGTGGTATATCTGTTCGTGGGTCCACGTGCAACATGAATCTAGCCTAACGTCGGTGTCGGTGAGAATTGGCTCAACTCTACCTTCGGCCGCCTTGAGGACCGAGCTTACAGCCTTAATTGTTCTAAGGATGACTCTTGACACCAAAAATTTGATCCAAAGCTAGTATGTCGTCCAATGTAACGGCAATGTAGTACAGAGGCAAGCTTCGCGATCCGTGGAATTCATATGTTCGGCCTAGAGCCTACCACAGAGGTTGCCTGCAGGGAGCTGCTATCAAATCAGGCTGGCGGCCATGTCAAAGCACTGAATGAACCCGACTCGAGTCTCAACGTAGCCGTAAAGAGAGATCCTAGAGGCGTCCCACAGTCCACATTGACAGCTTTCAGGCTGGCCGTCGGAAAATTCCCTTGTATCGAGGAGAAGATTATGCAACCCCTTTCAATGTAGGCAGGAGCCTGCAGGAGCTCGCGGAGGTCAAAGATCGATATGTCATGGCATTTGTCATGGTTTGTTCATTAGTTTGTTCTTGACCTCCTACAGCCTCCTACTCACAATTCCAGGCAAGTTTATAAACGTTTCTAGTATACATGCTACTGACTTTGGATCATTTGACAGGCAGCTCTGACTTCGTTATCACGCTTTGAAAATGGCGCCTTCGTGTATGGAAACATATATACGGGCATTTGGTCTTAGACTCACCCGCGCACGGCGTTCCTAGTCGCTGAACTCAAGGCCAAGGCCGCCAAAGCCAAGGACGCCGGTGTTTCCAAGATCCAGAGCACGAGAGACAGGCATTCCAGGTGTGAATCAGTCTGAGCGCGCCGTAATCATGGAAGAACTTACTGGACCGATCTCAGTGTGCCATTAGCCAGGACTAATTGGGATCCGTATAGCAAGCAGCCTCCCCCTCCACCGCCGCCGCCGAGAGTGAATGGCAACACTCGTCCCGATGTCTCTGCACCTCCTCCGAACCGCTCAACTTTACCACCACCTCCCTCAAGGACGATTCCTGCGCGTTCACCCCCAGAGTATTCTTCACCGTCACCGCCTGCACCGAGTGAACCCACACGACCTTCCCTTT
Organism: Asterophora lycoperdoides; assembly: GCA_018850815.1. Classification (NCBI taxonomy): domain Eukaryota; kingdom Fungi; phylum Basidiomycota; class Agaricomycetes; order Agaricales; family Lyophyllaceae; genus Asterophora; species Asterophora lycoperdoides. The sequence continues at coordinate 66,549 of JABCKJ010000016.1, forward strand.
CCTCGTCTAGACAGTCATCGTCTGGTCCGCCGCCGATTATCCGTTCGACGCGTCCCGATCTCGCCCCGCGTGCTGCTGATGGAGCATCGGAGGTAAACTGGGCGAACCTCTCTCCCCAGGATAAAGAGGTTTTCTTCAGCTGGCTCGACGAATACTTCAGTAGGCTCCTCAATATCGACATCCAACCTAGGCAGCCTAGCAGTTATAGATAATGGTACCTGATTCAGTGGCCGCACTCAACAGCAAACTGACAGGTCAGTAGGTTTCGCTCCGCATGCGCCCTCGTATCAGCGCCAGAGTTGGCTTTAGAAAGGAGGTCTTGGAAGGTTGACATCGCGAACACCACGTCCTCCCTATCTATTGCGCCCTGACATCATTATTCGATGTATCATACAATTTTTTTCCTGTGATAGCTGCCCCTAGGGCCTAGGTGTCACAGCTGAAGCTGAGGCACTCGTCCAGACATCGAGTTTTTCTGGTGGCTTCTCACCGTGGTCAATTATCAGAGGCTTACCTTTGTCTCAGACAAAGGAATAATATTGATTCCTTTGTCTGATTAGGACTCGATCACGCGCTCACCAAGGATTTGCAGAACATCATTGGTGTCACTGTATCGTCCTTTCACCCGCCCATTGTCCAGCTGCTCTTGGCATCCAACTGATAGGAACTTCTTCAACCTTCTTTTGCTCTTCTTTTGCTCTGTTGGGCTTTTTCTCTCTTACCCCCACCTCCGACGCTTACTGGGTCTCCCAAGTACTTGATCTCAGCTATGAAACGCGGTTTTCTCAACAAGGCCAAGGCAAAAACACCATCCCGTCACAGTGTCACCCCAGAAGTTTCCGACGATGCGCGTGGCGGCAAAATGGAGGCCACAGGCTCAAGTTTAGGAAAGTTATTGTTCTACCTAGCCTATCTACTGCTCGACGCGCGATTGAGCTTCGTGTCACAGGCATCACAGGCATGAAACGCGGTTTCCTCAATAGCGAACAAGGTCCACGCAATATCGCGTCAACTCGCCCCGCTGGGGGCGGGATACCTGTGAAACTCAACACTATTGGAATCCCTCGAACCACAAAACCTCCGCCTGAGGCTCCATTTGCCGGTGACATTCCCAAGGTCAAGCAGCTCGATTTCCGCATCACTACTCTTCCTGCAACTAGACAGGGCCCCACCACTTTGTGTCTGCTCTTTCCTGAAGCCAAAGAAAAGATTCTTGCACTCCCCGGATTTCCTGCTCCTTTACCCAGCTACGAGGCATCCTTCGATCAGCCATTTCACCTCGGAACGGTTCAGGGCATGGTGGGCATGGGCGTCTACGCGAGCGTGGATCGAATGCCAGGCGATCGTATCCTATGCGAGCGGCCCATCTTAATCTTTCCTGCCGCGATGCCGAACGTCGAAGGTCAAATTCATCCCTACGATCTTTTCAAAACAATGGTCGGCCACCTCGCTCCTGCGATCCAAGCCTACTTCTACTCTTTGCACGATTGTAAATCCAACGACGCGAAGAGCATACGCGGAATCATCGACACCAACGCTCTCGGTATTGGTGGGTTGCCCGGATTTTACAATGGCGCATATGGCGCTGTAGGTCCTCGCATGTCGCGCTTCAATCACAGGTCTGTTTCCGTCGAGTTCTACCCCTTGTGGTTCTTGCTAATCACGAGCACCACAGCTGCGTCCCAAACGCGGAATATAGATGGGACCTCCCGTCTTTCGCTTTCTATGTGCGCGCGGTGCGGCCCATCAAGAAGGGCGAGCAGATCTGCATCGCTTACTGTGACGTCTTCCAACCACGTGTCGAGCGTCAGAAGGAACTCCAATCGAAATACTCCTTCAAGTGCGGCTGCCCCTGCTGCGCACTGCCTGATGACCAGTCCGCGCTTAGCGACGCACGACGCGCGGATTTGCTCAAATCGAGACTGGAACTTTATCACACGACAAACATTCTGGAAGGCTACGATATCCAGCTGGAGAAGTGGGCCACAGACCTATCAATTCCCGAGGAATTCATCTTGGACCGCAGCAGGAACTACCTACTGATGATGGAAACCGAGGGTGCGTACATCGAAGGGGTGTGGTCTCTGCATTGCGAGGTCTTGTGTAAAGCTCTGTGCGCAATTGAGCACCGTGAGGATGTGGTCTTTCTGGCGAAGAAGGCTGCTGCTATTTCGAAGGCCTTCACGGGAGAAGATGGCGGCTGGGGTAGAGTCGCGGAGGCACCCGAAAAGACTGCGTGGTGGGGACGGAGAAAAAGACTGGCCAAATAGACTTCTTCCGCGACGCTCATGGCCAGGTTTGCAGTCTACTTGTGTATTTTTTTGACGAAAGTGGTGCCTAGTGTTTACTACACGTATAATTTCTTGCAGAGTGGCGTAGATTTCAGATATTTCTTCGATACCTACCAACTTGCAACATGATCGCTGACGCCATATAATCTCACCAGAAACGAGGTATCTCCAGACGCATCGCCCATCTTAAGCTCTTGCAATGGAAATTCAGGAAAGGTCTTCTTGTGCGACTCCTATGCGCTGAATTCAAATGCCCGAGTCGAAGAACGCGGGTATAACATTTCTGATACCTCGGCAACAACCTTGTCGCCGCCACATGACGGGAGCAAATATTTTGTCTTTTTCATCACATCTTGCATGGACCTTTACTTGCCAACAGTTTTTTTCTATGCTAATAAGCTCTTGCCGAGACCCGAGGGTAACTGAAGACGGCGAGCCAAGTTATTTTCTCACTGCGGCCAACGTCTGAACCAACAAACAGAATCTTTGGCTCTTGTGCGGGTGGCAGGAGGTCTGACACTCTTGAGTTCAGTGGATGGATGCAGGGGATAAATCGAGATGGCAATCGATGACCTTGAGCAGCTGTACATCTTTTGGCGCCACTGTGAAGAATCTTATGGCAACGATGATACTGTACATATACGACCAACTCAGGTTCATGCAATGTTACTACATCATTGTTACCAAAAAAATTGGTCTGTTCATCTGTTCATGGTCACATATTACATGTTACAAGATAAAAATATGTTCATTCATTGTAATTAAAAAAGCTTGAAAGTCTACTATAGGAATTAACACAGGGAAAAAAATGAAATTTCCTTGCGCAAAAAATTGACTGTTCACTAGCTTATGTTACACATTACAAGCTCTAGTTTAGAAGCCCATGTTACGTGTTACGCAAACAGTTGGTCGTATATCTACAGTACTCTCACCACAATGCCCACAGGCGGTCAATAAATTTCTCAGCAGCTCTTGCGCGAATTAGGTGCAGAACCAGCTGCACGCATGAGGAAGCGAGCCCAGCCAGCCCATGCGCAAATCACAAAACGGCCAAACGCTTCCAGACACCACACAATCCGAACACCACAATCTTATCGACAAACACTCGCCACGTCTCCATATGCACGCACCTGGAAATCACACAGTCCTCCACGCAACCTCCCCGACCGACACATAAAGCGAAAGCAGATGGAACCCATTGCAGAATGAAAGAAAACATAGGACGCATGCAACCTCTAAAACAAGCCAAGAAGATCGTCCTGCTGCGATTGCTGCTGCTGCTTGGGTCGCTGTGGCGGGGTCTGCCCCAAGCCGCTGAACCCAAGCCCCGTCAATGGGTTCGCCGTGTTCACCGTGCTTGGCGTAATCGGTGATAATCCCAATCCCGCATTTCCATTCGAACTGCCTCCAAACGCACTGGGAGTCCCGGACGACAGCCCAGCACCGCCGAAGATCGAGACGAGGTCGTCCAGTGGGTTGCTTGACGTCCCGGCGAGCAGGCTCGCTGCTGCTGGTGTTTGTGAAAACACCTGTGTTGCGGCGAGTCCTGAGGGCTCGCCCTCCACTGCTGAGGCGTCGTCGAAATCCCTGTTCCATCATGTCAGTTTGTGTGGTGAAAATAAAAAAGGAAGACGACAAACAGTAGATTCTCTGCCTGTTGTCCAGCAACGACAGTCTGCAACGCTTTCTGTGTCGAGAAACGATCTTCCGACAATCTGATGAACATTTTCCCGTGAGTGAAACAATATCATGGGGCGTTGGGCGTGAGGAAAGAACGTACTCGGTACCTTTCCGCACAGCATCAGCACCCACACGTCCCCGCCCAACGAAGGTCTCCTCCGGCTTGTGATACACACTCGCCAAACTCGAAATCTCGCCGAGCAGCTCCTCCAGAAGCGCCGGCGAGACACTGGTGCGAGGTATCGAGATCGGCGGCCGATGTGCCAGCACCACAGCCTATAGACGAATCAGGAGAGCATTAGGCTTTCATGATGAAGGCACATGCCTTTGCTGCCCCGGGATCGGTAGACAGTAATCGCCAGTAAATATACGCCCGATCACGCACGTCAGGTGAATCACAGTCCTTCGTAGCCGTCGTCAACACGCGCTGCACAATCGCCTGCGCCGAGTCAGGTTTTGTGAGGAACAGTTTAACCACCGCTGTCAACGTCTGTAGCTGTACGGGGTAGGATTCTTCCGTAAAGGTGTCAACGAAGATGCCCAGCAGCTCGTCGGCATTGTCAATCTTCTTGGCGTACTCGCCGATAATCCAGATAAGGGACGCCTTCGCTTCGGGCTCGTCTAGTTCGTCAAGGTTGGCGCAGAGGGTAGGGATGACGCCTTCGTAGGTCGAGGGGTATTTTCGGAAGATGTCCTGCGAGACAAGAGGTGAACATGGTTTTTTTTAGTGCAGATCTAGGAGAAGGACCTTCATCACAACAACGGCCTCCTGAACAACGTAGCTGACGCGAGTGGCGATGAGTTCGAGAAGGACGTTCACACAGCGCTCCGCTGCAACATCGATCTTCACTGCCGTTTGTCCGATTGCCTTGATGCTCTTCCGAACGAAATCTACATCTACCTCGGAAGCATACCTGCAGAGAAACAGGCTGGTTAGACTTGAAGGAAGAACAACTCAAATTATACGCACTCTTTCAGCTCGCTCAACAGCGCATCCACATTCTTGTCACTCGCCAGCCTGACCATGATATCAAGCTTCTCCACTTTCACATACAGCGGGTCGTTATATTTGCAGAAGAATACGCGCATTTCGTTCGACAGGATATCCGGACGCTTCTGGAGGAGAAGATTGATATTCCGCAGTGCCACCCACTGAACCTCGGGCGGCGAGCTCAGCAAAGTGACGAGTGGCGGCGCCATCTTACGGATCAGCTGCTTGATGAGGTCCTCGCGGCCAACATTACGCATATGAATCATGATGACCTTGACAGCAGCGAGGACAACGCTCCCGTTGACGTGTTGGAACTGCGGTACGACGCGTTCGCAGATGTGTTCGCTCTCCTTCTCGTCCTGCGCGACGTAACGCGCCAAGGCATTGAGGACAGCGACTCTGCCCCATTCCGAGCACTCATTCAGCGCGATGAGGAGCTTGTTGAGGATGGATGTAGTGATGGTGAACACGCCGGGGTCAGAGGACGAGGTAGACGGTTGTGAGGTCGCAGCGATGTGTATGTCGGTCAGAGCTGCTACTGTATTAGCGACAACCTTCCATGTATCTCAGTTAGCTCGCTCGAAGAATTGCAGCATTCGCGGTGCACGACGTACCATAGGGTTGCTATCCGAAATCATCTCCTGCAGCTGATCCAAGAACCCATTGTCAAGGACCAGTTCTGGTTTGAGGTCGTATAGCTTCGCAACACACAGTGCAGCCGTCTTGCGCACATATGGGTTCTCGTCCCGGAGACACTTTTGAAGGGGGTCGCACAGGTAATCTATGATCTTCTCCGCGCGCAGGCAGCCCATCGTCCGGATAGCGAGTGCCCTGACGAGTGGATTTGGGTCTTCGGTGTCTTTGACGAAGGTGTTCACCGCTAGGATAACGAGCTCGGGCTGTGTCTTGGCATAGTTCATGAGGTAGAGGTAGACCAGTTTCTTCTGCTCAAGGTCGTCCGTCTGCATATTTTTCAGTACATCGGGAAACAGGCCGCTGACATCTAATAGATTTTGCGTGTTAGACGTGGGGGGATTCCTTGAGTTCAAGGTAAAAACACGCCTTTCCCGACTGTCATAGATGCGATGGTGCGCTTGATGGCATCCTTGCGCTTCTCGCGGTACTCGCTGTTGAGGTCGACGCTCAGCTCATAATTCTCTCCCTTCCTCGGAGCCCGTATGCTCATGTCGATGGTTAAGGAAGGAAACGGTGAAGGATGAGGGAGATGAGGACGACGATGGACGTGACTGGTAAACACCGGAACGTAGTTGTCGGAATCCGGATGTAGTACATTGAGAGTTGGCAGTGAGTCAATCGATTTCAGCGAAGTACTAGTACAATATAGCCTCCGACGATATGATGTAGCGCTGCCATGCAAGTGGAGCGGGCGGGAACGATTAATATACATTTGGAGATACTCTACCTGTATGTTACCTACATTCTCAGTCCGCAACATGGATTGCCAACACTACCTCGCATCCCCAGCCTTCGAGATCAGATAATTAATACAATATTGAATCATCAGGCATATCACCGACCTGATTGCGAGCCTAAATTCCAGCTTTGCCCTTTAGCGAGGTCGAGACGTGCGTGAAGAAGGTACCTCGGCGTAGTGGGAGGTGGTCGGCCCAAGGACCAACGGCGTCGACGCCTTCGAAGGATTGGGCAAGGACATCGAGGTCTGTCAGTTGGCCGACATGAGTGGTGATGGCGGGGTTTCGAGGCGAGGTCCGGCGGCAGTTTTGTCAGGTGGGCGAAGGAGCGAAATCAAGCCCAAACTAAGGGCTTCAAGGTGTTTTCATTCGACTTTGGAGCTCTTGGGAGACGTCGCCAGAGGTTTATGCATGCCTGCAGCCAGTGGCTCATCTTCGACGTACAAGAAAGGCCCGCGTGCCAAGTCCAAACCAGGCCCTGACTCTGAGTCTCGAATATCCGCCATCTAGTTCGCAGTTCAACGGAAGGCTATGACGCGAACAGCATTCTTGCCTTGTCGCCGATGCGGCGGCGAGCGCGAGTGAGTTGGAGGACCTTGACGATTATGCTCGTATCATGTTCAACTTCTCTTTCTGATAGTTGTTTTACGAGTCGAATCAAGATGTGTAGCGGAACCACAGAAATCGTCCACCCGCTGTTGTCGTGTTCCCGAGGTGGAGTACTCAAGAGCCCCAAGATTTACCAACGGCTACATAGTGTTATTCCATGGACTTTGAATATGTCCAGCCCTACCGCGAATTATGGATTTGAATAATAACGAAGTTCGGGCGGCGGCCCGGGCGGCGCGCCCGCCATCAAATGCGTGGGAGAGTGAGATCAAATAGTGGTGCTTGTTCCTTTCAACATTTCACCTATCACCTACTACTTATCTTTCTTAGTCCCTCTTCCTGTCATCAACTTTCTTTACGCATACCCACCAGATTCTGTGATTTTCGCCATGTCTCGCGCTTTCTGCATTCCAGGCGTCGTGTTCCTCGCCTTGGCGCTCATCTTGAGCTTTTTGACGTCGATTTCGCTCCCTTTCCTCCCGGCGCTTGACATCACAAGGACGCACTTCGACCGTGGGGTCTTAGAGACTGGGCAGAATGGCATTACTGAAGCTCGGGTACGTCGTGAACTATCTGTAACTCCAATGTATGGGTGGCTGACTCCATCGTGCATGCAGTTCGGTGTCTGGTAAGAATAATCATGGGCGCTTAAGCGCTTAATTCCAACGCGTTGATCTTCATGCGTGCAGGGCGCCTTGCTACTATGATCAAGAGGGTTCACGGACATGCGCCAAATCGGGTATGCATTTAATCCCAAACCTACGCCTTGAACTGGCTTATACCTTCTCTCTCTCCTCATCAGGCCATGGCTATAAATTTGGCATCTCGAACGAAGAAAAGACTGCCAACGTTATAATCGGCTCCTCATGGACTCGTGGCCTTGCTGTGCACCCCGTCGGTACGCCAATTCCTCCGCTCCCCTGTCCGCCGCCCCTTTACTCATGGAGTCTTCCAATTTGAATCAGCAACGGGCGCCACCCTCGTTGCATTCGCCCTGTCATTCTCGCAGCATGTAACTGTCACCCTCCTTGCCTCCCTGACGTCATTCCTCGCGGCTTTCTTAACCCTAATCGCATTCGCCATTGACATTGCGCTGTTCGCGTACCTCAGGCATCAGGTCAACAAGCTCCCTAATGTCAATGCGAACACCTCCCCTGGCGCTGGTAAGCATATTTGAGCTTCGGGCCTTGGAACCACCTGTGCCCATCTTGTGTTATACTCAACGACGTATCATTTGTGCATCTGTTTAGGTTTCTGGATCACCCTTGCCACGTTCATCCTACTTCTTCTTGCTGGCTGCACCGTATGTTTCGGCCGCCGCAGGCAGCGCCTAGCCGGGGCGACCTCATACCCCGCCCCTTCCAGCGAGAAGAAGCCCTTCTGGGCACGGTTCCGCAAGAACTAGACCCCGGTCTTTCCTCCCTCCCGTTCTTGCTCGCTTCAACAACTCCTTCCCATGACCCATCGTTACAAGCTATCTTGTATAACCCCCGAACTCAACCCCGACGTACGCTACGCTGCTGTCTCTTTCCGCTCGAATTGGATGAAATCTTACGCACTTGGATTGGATTCTATTTCCGGTACCCCATATTCCCAAATCCCATATTTCCTCTATCACTATCTATAGATACCGAACACTGAGTGCCCGCTGCCCAGCTCTAGAATCCGTCGTCGGCATGATCGTGTTCCTTTTTGACCGGCTTTTTGGGCGGCTGGGTTGGGTATAGCTTCTTTGTTGATCTTTAATCCGAAATGCCATTGTTGTTACATCAACGCTCGCCGCAGTCGCAGACTGACTGTGCAGTAAGTCTAACTCACGACAAGCGCGTTTACTTTTTTTTTTCTAGAAGTAGTACTACTTCTGGAGGACGTCACGTTACCCGACGCGTCTACGCGTGTCATCTTCTGCCCCGCCCCACTATACCATGGTATCTCGTTCGACCAAACGCGCGTCAGTCAACATCAGCTCAGATGACGACGAGGAGCTCAACTTCCTGGCCTCCCAGAACTCGAGTGAAGACCAAGCGTGCGTTTCATTTTCCACACCTCAAAAGTCTCTGGAACCAACACCTTCTCAGACTTGAACTGGCACTGGCGAAACATTATGCAGGTCAATATGGATATCGGCCCATAAAATCGCTTACTGACGCACACGCGCAGCCGTACGCGAGAAAAAGAGGAAGGAGAACGAACAGAAGTTCTTGAAAGCCGCATACAAGCAGCTTTCGAAGGAGGTATGTCCTCGCTTCTCTTTCCTGCCATATTCCCGCGCTTCACGGTGAACTGAAAACCTTGCGACATGAAGGTTGCTGGGCCAGCAGAGGATGCTAAGGCCTCTATCGCGACATTGTGTGTCTGCTTTATTCTTATCCCCCCACAATGCAACTAAATATGTTTCCAGGGAAACTATCTATGCCGACTTCCTCCAGAAATACGCCGCAAACGAGGACACCATCCATAAGCTCTGGAGTCAGATCCATAAGGAGCAACAGAAGCTTCTGGTGTGTGTTAATGTATGTTCCCCCCGCCGATGATTCTGCACTCATATGCGCTACTTGCAGGCGTCGACCAAGAAAAAACTTGCACTCAATGAAGAGACGCGCGCGAATATGGAGAGGGGCCATGTCGCTGGCCTGTCGCGTGCAAAGGCTGCCTCCCGCGGTGTGTCCCTCTTTCCTCGTTCCTTTTCAATGTCCCCTTGCTCGATTTTCCTTTTCACTGTCATCGTTTGCGCGCGTCATCTAGAAAACAGCGTTGTCTGATGCTGACCGTCTACCCTTTCCGTCGTACTAGAACTCCACGGCATTATTGACCAAATTTATCTGCGGGATGAATGATCTGTTTTGCGATGCTTTGCTTTGCCCCTCGGCCTTTCTATTATTCAGTTTCCCTTGCTTTTCGCGTGCTATACTGCCTTCACGTCTTGACTTTTCGGCGCCGAGCACGTGTCACATGCCCAATCAACACAGACCGCATTGACTGCCGGCGGAAGACGTATGTTCTGTCTGGCGCCCTATTTTTGGTGTTGGTTTATGGCATGTTATCTCTCTGAGCCGGGATTAGTTTCAAACCACCAAAACGCACGTATTGGGATCTCTCCAACCAAAACATTCCCGCACCCCAGAAAAGTCCACTCACCACGCCTGCTAACTTTTCACTGCCGGCGACCTGTTCCCCAATTCCCCAGCATTCCCCAGCGTCTCGACTATCCGCGGCGGCCTCCCCGTCCCCAAAGAAAGCTACGCGGGTTCGGGGTGATCAGCGCTACTGTCTACCGCTGCTTCCTTCCTCCGACGCCGATGGCGATGACATGTCCGCATGTCCGGATATAGGCCAGTGTGATAACACCCTTGAAGACAGGGCAAGTTGTATCGGGGTGCTGTTTGGGCCTTGTTTGGGCCTTGTGCGTCACTTAGAATTTGGCCACCGGAACCGGATGCATGGCATCTCTTCGGAATTGTTTCTGTCGCCTGAGGAAAAAGGAAGCAAGGTTCTGACAGAAACCCTGCCGCACAGTGATGCACGAGGGGATCAAAAGCTTGTAATGTTTCTGAGCTTGAGGCGAGCATGATAAACGTGAATACATTATTCACAGCAGCAGCAGACCTGCGAATGCTGAGGAGGAGAAGAAGAAGGAGAAGGTGGGAGGTTGTGCCGGGCATTGCCGACGGAATTTCCGACTCAGCGTCATCATCATGAGGTCGTCACCGTCCTCCTCGTTCCGGATCCCACACGAGCTCTCTGTGACTTGTATGCCCCTGATGCTCATCGCGGAGTTACTTACTTACGTCGAGACTCGAAGGAAGCACCAAACACCTCCGGCGCGACAGGAGGTGCGGCATCACCTCGTTCACAATCTCCAGGGACGCAGAGAGGCTGAGCGCCGACGCCCGTTCCATCATCACATCACTTCGCTTCACTTCACTTTTGTTGCAACGAGTTGCCCCGAAATTTGACTTCACTGCGCTTCCCCTGCGCTTCCCCTGCGCTTCCCTTTACTTCGCGGCAACACTAGCTCAGGTCGAAAGAGAGGTGAGGCTGGAGCTTCAAATGGCCGCCGTCTATCTCCGTTCAAGCGATAAATAAATGGGTCTTCGCGGTGATTCGGGACCGTCTTGAGGAACTGGGTCGTTATACTGCTGACTATTGTGCGTCAGCATTCGGGCTTGCTCACCGTAGTGGAGTGGTTACGACTCTTCGGTGACCAATCTCGAGGCCTGGAGAGACAACATTCTATGTATCGACTTTCGCTGTGACCTGATGAATCTGGTATCTGTGGCCACTTTGCATGGTGCGCGAGCCTTTCATTCGTGACTTTGCGTATTCTTCGTAAAGTACAGGCAGGCATGTGCTATGCAAGTGATGATCTCGGTGATTCTAACATTTTCCACCTTGTCCAGGTAGAATTCTCCGTAGGCGCGAGTGAATATATTCAATTGATCTCTTTGATCTCTGGGATACGACCAACTTCATGCAAACTGTCGATGCCGTACTCTAGCGTGCCGTACAGATGCGGCGCGCCCAAATCTGAAATTCGACGTTGGATTCCATCCTTCCCTGCATGCCATGTTATGATCAACTCCGAATCCTTAACTGTCTCTCCACCCCCAGCATGACAGGATGATGAATAACGAGACCGGAGCTAGGTCATGGTGCTGACTGGATTAGCCCATTGAGTCACAGTGGTGCCGCGTTGTTTCACGGTCCTATGGCATCGATGGCTTAGGGAGCTCTTGGCCGACTACCTTCCGCAAAAATTAGACCATGCTAAGAAGCCAGGTCAATTTCGAGGAAACACGCCCACATCACGCATCCGATCGTATCGGAATTGCTTTCTGCGGCTCGCGGCTTGGGCTCCGCTGCACCTTCTGACGGGAGCATCTGAAGTTGCAGTGAGCGCATTCCCCATGTTTTGTGTGTCCAAATTATCCCATCACTGGAGTTATTTCCGCTATTCATTTACAGGATTCACGCACGATATCATTATTGAAGAGAAATGCCATGCCGCCGGAAGAGAATGAGGCTAGAACCTGACACTGGTCGCTATTATCACATATCTCGGAGTTCAGAATAAGGGTATAGGACCCGTCTCTATGTTCCTGATCAGCTCATGTGCGGAGAAAAAGCACATTTGAGCGATGACGGGGAATCGCTATCAAGAAGTTTCAAAATGGTGCCAGTGATTCAGAAGAGCTTATTTTGATTGACTCTTCTGACCTGACATGGAGCGCAGCATCATCCGCCCTTCTTTCGTCAATTGGTATGGGGTATTGCCTCGCGGCAAGCGTCAGAAAAAAACTACTCCCGTAGTCCAAATGCAGTCACTGGTCTTCTTCGATGTCCATCACCCGGGCTATCGTGCCACATAGCCGCCCCCCAGCACTGTTCGGGCTTATGAACAAATCGACCCGCGCGTCCACTGGCTTTCATGCCTTTTTCTTTCCAGACTTGAGTGTCCCTATCAGAAGCGCTTCATATTCCGATCACGCCTATATTCTTAGTTCCTCATAAAATCCAGGCTCTTCCAAATTTACTCCCCCATCATTCCCCCGGTCGCAATGTCGACTTCGTATCTGCAGAATGAGACCTCAACTAGTTGGCCTATCGTCTTTGCCTTGGTAACAACGGCTTTCTGTGTTTACCAACTTCTGAGAGCTCGACGACCGCACTTTCCCCCTGGACCAAAGGGCTTGCCTTTCATAGGCAATCTTCTTCAGATGACCGGAGATCATACGGAGCTGCTCTTCAGAGAATGGGCCGCTGAATTTGGTTTGACGCGCTTCTCCACTTCGTTGTAGCTTATTCTCATTATTTTTGAAGGTGATATTGTATACCTACAAGTGCTGAACCAGCCGATGATCATCTTGAGTGATCTACAGGCCGCTCGAGATCTTTTGGACAGGCGCAGCTCTATTTACTCGGATCGTCCTCGTTTTGTTCTGTTTTCCGAACTGTAAGTTAACGCGCTGCTCTTCTGTTATCGCCACAGTAATAACTGAATACTCTTTTTCTAGAATGGGCTGGGATCTTGCGTCGACGCACGTTCGATAGTATGTTCAGGCGCTTTACATGAGGATATTCCTGCCTAACTTGCAAAAAGTGGTCCTAGGTTCCGTAAACATCGCCGCTTTGTTCAGCAGGTGTTTAACCAGCGAGCGGCCGCAGCCTTTTATCCTCTCCAGGAAAGCGAGGCGCTCATACTAGTTGACAACATGATCCAGACGCCAGATATTTTTGTTCGACACTTAAAACGGTACGCTTTGCCACGCATAACACAGAGTATATTGCGACCGACCGCTGCACCGATCCGTAGATTCGCAGCAGCCACGATCTTTTCGATAACTTATGGTCACACAATCACGTCCGTGGACGATGACTTCGTCAGGCTAGGTGTGTTCTCCGTCAGAAATCGTGAAATTCAGTCCAGCAGATTAAAAACATGTTCAGCTGAGGAAGCTGCGACGCTGACGGTTGAGTCTGGATCGCCCGCGGCCAGTCTCGTGGATTTCTTCCCGGCCTTGAGGTGTGCCACTTTTACTCTGTTATTCGCGAAGTTGACTCATTTCCCATAGGTATATCCCTACATGGGCACCATTCTCGACGTTCAAAGTTAAGGCCTTGGAAACCCGGAAAGCGGTGAATAAGATGATGAACATTCCTTTTGAGATGGTAAAGAAGGAGATGGTCCGTAGTTTCTATCTGGTTGCGGGACGTCATCTGAGGTATTTTATAGCGTTTAGGCCAGGCTCGGCCTTGCTTTACTTCAACGCTATTAGAGATGTACTGTGACCCGGTAAAGGGCATGTCGAACGAAGACGAACAGGATATTAAAGGCGCAGCTGGTACCTTGTATGCTGGTAAGCACGCCTTTTCCGGCCCGTTCCTTTGTCCTCATTCGCTATTCATTTTAGCTGCCGAAGACACAGTCAGTGACCTTCTGGTGATCCGCCACCGTTGCCACACTGACGCCGTTCTCCACAGACCGTTGCAGTCGTGCAAACCTTTATTCTTGCCATGGTCCGAAACCCGGAGGTGTTTCGTAAAGCGCAGGATGAGATGGATCAGGTCATAGGCAGTGGTCGTCTTCCCAATTTCGACGATAGGGGCTCCCTACCTTATCTCGAGAGCGTCCTGAAAGAGGTCCTCCGGTGCGTATAAACCCAAACTTGCATATCTGATATATGATCCTTACGTGCGCCCAGCTGGAACCCCCCTGTTCCGTTGGGTATGCCCCATCGCGTAATGGAAGACGACTGTTATCGAGGGTATCATATCCCGGAGGGAACCACACTTATGGTGAACATCTTGTATGTGCAGAACCCCATTCAGTCACAACGTCTTGCTCACGAACAAACAGTGCAATTCTTCATGACTGCCTCGAGCCAGAAGCATTCCGCCCGGAGAGATACGCTCATACCACGGATTTGCCTGACCCCCGCGAAGTTGTATTTGGGTTTGGTCGAAGGTGCGTCCGTTTTTTTCCTGTGTTCGTTTCTCGGAATGTCGAATGCATTCCTCCTTTGCAAAGGATATGTCCCGGAAGGCACTTCGCTGAGTCGAGCGTATGGTGTATGATGGCGCACATGGTGGCAACTCTGGATATATCCAGAACGCTGGAGGATCAAGAGAACGATACCTTCCCCGAGTTCAGCTTTACCAGTGGCTTCGTTCGGTGCGTTGATTGTTCAAAAACCTTTTCCAGCTAAGCCATTGACTCTGGAACAGTCATCCTAAGCCGTTCGCGTGCTCTATCCGCCCCCGTTCTTCGAAGGTAACGGCTCTAATTCAAGAAGCAAAGACGCACATCGACTTGTAGGTAAAGCGCCGGAACTCTTTCCATACTCGATGAGTTTCTTTGTTTGTGCCGCCATCGAGGCAATGATTGGCGACAGGAGGAAATATTCCTTCAGTAAGGAAGTTTATTTATAATAGTCCAAGGGGGGGAATCCTCGTATAATTATTGCCTTTGGACTTGTGCAGGTGGTGCTGTGAAAGTTGTATGAATACGTTTGGACAACTACCTGCCATATTGGGCCGACGTAGCCGATCAATTACCCTGATCTGTTGTCTCGCCTCTCCTCATTTTTCAAGTCTCAGATGGCGGAAGGTGTTCCAGAGCAACCACTGCTCATCGGCTCATCCTCTTCGGAGGATGCAACCACGTTGAACGTCGCAGCAGAAGGCTCCACGGTCAAACTCGACATCCTTGGTCCCATGATAGTAAACAGTGACGGGGTGAGCATCGGCCGCCACGATGTTTTTTTTAAGACGCGGTCACGCTGACGTCGACCCTCTCTTTCCACTTTCTCTCCGAGTTAGACTTTGTCAAGGATCGCTAACTGGGGGCAGTTGACCGAGGCTGAGAAAGCAAACACGCTCCGGGTTTTGACCGCGAGAAACAAGTATGTTATCTGATTTTTTTGGGCCGCGAGACAGAGCTTCTCAATTACATTCTTTCTTATACAGGATTCGCTTAGCTTACCAAGAGGCAAAGCAAAACGCAAGGTCTGTTCCGATCTTCTTCTGGCGAGGAAGGGCTGAATGTCGATGGTCACTGTGATAGTGCATAGTACGATCAACTCAGCGCTTTGCACCGTAAGAAAAGGACTGTGAAAAATTTTGAGCCATTGGAAACAGAGTTGTTCCTGAGAGTATATAGTCAAGTCGACAAAAACGAGAGTCCAATTCCGACTGCACAGACTGAGGATTGCACAATCGCCAACTTGAAATCTTGAGGCACGTGGCTGCTAATCTGATAAGATAAGGTCACCTCAAGTCCCATCGAAACTTCACTCATGACGGTGACTTCTTCAAGTCCAAGCTCAAGTCCAGAGCCACAGGAACGGTCACTCCTTATACTTTACGCCACAGAAACCGGAAATGCACAAGACGTCGCGGACAGACTTGCGCGCCAATGCCGGCGGATAGCATTTCAATGTCGGGTTCTCCATATCGACCAAATCTCTGCTGTGAGTTCTCTTCGAAACCTGTACCATAGTCTATTACATATGGTTACAGCCGGATCTACTTTCCGAATCCCTGGTTATTTTTGTCATAGCCACGACAGGTTCAGGCGCCGAGCCACGGTCGATGTCGCCAATCTGGGCACAGTTACTGCGTTCCGATCTCCCACCGGATCTTTTTGAGGACCTGTACTTTGCAGTCTTTGGTCTTGGGGATACCGCGTACGAGAAATTCTGCTGGGCAGCTAAGAAACTAGCTCGCCGGCTAGCGAGTCTTGGTGCACGCGAGATCTGTGAACGAGGAGAGGGCGATGACCAAGATCGTCTTGGGTCAGTCAGAGCTCTCACGACGTGAGATCCATCGATTCACTTGAAGACATTTCAATTCTGCAGGCTTGATGGAGCACTTCAGCCATGGGCTGAATCTCTTATGGCAACACTCCTTACAATGTTCCCCTTGCCCCCTGGTGCTGAAGTCGTACCTGAAGGCAGCATACCACCAGCACGGGTCATCATCACCGATGTACAGGAAAGTGGTGAGGAGCAGGCGCCAGCCGACCTCCTGCAGACGGATCGTATGTTCCACACAGGTATCGTACGGGAAAACACGCGCATCACTGGGGAGGGATGGTACCAAGATGTGCGACATCTTGAATTCGAATTTGACAGCAAAGATAACATCCGGTACGTGTTCGCCTGTTTACTAGAAACCCATGGCTTTCCCTGACGCCTTTCTCCTCAGGTACAACCCCGGCGATGTAGCTTTAATACATCCCGTCGCCCCTCCCGAAGATATTCAAGACTTCTTAGAGCTCATGCACTGGGACGATGTTGCGGATGCCCCAATCACCATTACGCAAGTAATGGAAGGTGTGGCCCACACCAGTGTATGATCATGCCTAGTTGCTCATGATGGACATTTGCAGACCAATCCTTGCCTGACCATCTTCCGCTATACCCGGAGCGGACCACGCTGCGTACACTCCTTGCGCGCCACGTAGATTTCCGTGCCGTACCACGGCGTGTGTTCTTCCAGTATTTGCGCTACTTTACCTCTGACGAGCGCGAGGTGGAGACTCTCGATGACTGGCTAAGTCCTGGAGGAGCGGAAGATCTGTACGAGTACTGCCACCGCCCGCGACGCACGATACACGAAGTCATGACTGAGTTCCGGAACGTGAGCGTACCAAGGGAGTACATTTTCGATCTACTGCCGTCTCTTCGCCCGCGACAGTTCTCTATCGCCAGCTCAAACAAGGTGCGACCTCGACTACGTCTTCTCCTTGCCTTGGTCTCATTGACGAAAACGACGAGTAGGCACACCCTAATAGAATCCAGCTATGTGTGGCCATCGTGAAATACAGGACGAAGCTGAAGGTGGCGCGCAAAGGAGTGTGCACATCGTACCTTGCGGGACTAAAGCCCGGTTTGTCGTACTGTTTGCTCTTAGACCTTTAAGAGACTGATTGGAAATTTTCCATTACCGTCCGCTTTCACCAGGCGATACCCTGCGTATAGCACTCCAAAAGGGCCTTCTGACTCTCCCACCGAGCCCCGCAACGCCTGTCATCTGTGTTGGCCCAGGTACTGGCGTTGCTCCCATGCGGGCACTCATCCAGGAACGCATGTACGATGGATCGTCTTGTGTGTGTCGCTCCAACCCTTTTACTTGCGTTACTAACCAATCTGCTACGAATAGCGAATACATTGTACTTTGGTTGTCGTTCCGCCACAAAGGACGAGCACTACGCGGACGAGTGGGGTGGGTGTGTGGCGCGCCAGCAGCTTACGTACCGTGTTGCGCACTCGCGTGACGGAAAAGAGGGCGAGGCGCGCGTGTATGTTCAGGATCGGATTAGAGAGGATGCGCCACGCGTGTGGGCGCTATTAGAAGAGGGTGCATGGGTCTTTATTTCTGGGTATGTGAATCATGTCTGTGTTGTCACATGTGAATGACGATGCTCGCAGATCAGCGAATAAAATGCCTGCAGAGGTGAAGGCTGCACTTGCGGATGTGGTTGAGAATGAAGGTGGATTTGAGAAGGAGGCAGCGGTACGGTATGTGAACGAGATGGTCAAAGACGGTCGGCTGCTAGAAGAATGTTGGAGTTAATGGACTTGGACTTGGGCCGACTCCGCGATGGCTACCATTGAATTTATTGCTTGATAGTTTGATATTAGACAACGCGCCCAGGATCCACGCGCATTGTAAATGGGGCGTAACTTCTCCAGCCTCTGTAATGGAAACAATGGATTATCGCGTACAAACCGCCCTGTGGCCGCAAGACTTTCGAAAAGCCATTTGGGGCGTCATTGATGGAACTTAAGAGGGCCTTTCTTTCACTGTGATAAAGTGCCCTGCCATCCAGGACATGATCTATCGAATGAATGTGCCTGTCTGGGATGTACATCTGAGAAATTCTAACCCGCCCTAATCATGCGCCACACCACGATAAAGGATCAGCATTGGACTCCGAGCGGAGCGGCGGTGTGGATCCATCTGCCCCTGCCTTCCACCTAAACCAGAGATCCTTTCAGGTATATACACAGGCCCCCTCAAACTCCCCTGTAGGCCTATTTGAGCAATGGCATATTCGAGACCCCGGAAAACGCGATTTTCCTGTCCAAATATTGGGTATTGACTTTGAGGCCACTTCGCGAAAATCCTTTTCCGGAATAGCGTGAGTACTTGAGGCTTGAGCGCTTGGTAGGGGAAATTTTAACAAATTTTCAAGGGAGAAGGGGTCTGCCAAAACGTCGAAAATGTAGTCTGGTCAGTGGTAATGCTTAGCGACTTAAAAATTCCCAGGAAACGGAAATCTATGCCTTTCGAGGCCAAAGCCCTGTCATAAATAGCTTACTTGAGGCCATTTTCCCGGACATACCTATCGGGGAGCTTCCAGGGGGCTACCACATGACAATGACGACTAGTACTAGTAGTAACACCTACCCTGCTGCCACTTCCTGCTCCCCTGATCAAAGTGCTAACTTCGTCCTTTTCATGCCTGTTTCTCTAGATCCCCCGTCCCTCCGAGTCCAGGCTCGAGTGTCGCGCAGGGTCGCGTGACGTGCGGAACGCCTCACGTGCAGTGGACCTCCCAAATTTTAGCCAAATTTTCGTCAAATTACTGTAGTATTAGTGCAGCAAAACTTGGTCGTCACTCACACCTTCTCCTCCTCCCCCACCCCCTTCGTTTCCCTGAATGCTACCTAGAGCAGTCAATAGGCTTGAGACCACTTTATTGTCGTCTCGACAGAGCCTTCCTCGTCCTGCTCGTCTCTATTCGACGCCATCAAAAAGAGCCAACGCGCCTGCTGTTGCCACCGCCCATGTTTCGCAGCCCGATTACCCCAGTTTTCTGAACCAGCCACAGGCTGAGAGACCGTTGGAATCACGCAAGATTTCTTTGGAGAACGAACTGGCTAATTTCTTGCAACGGTCGGCGCCCTACACCATCCTGCCCACTCCTCTGCCAAGCGATAGAAGTTCACCGGTAAATGACATGTTCTACCCGGACTCGGGTACCCAGGACCTGCTTGCGGTGATGGATGCATGTCTTCACAACCTCTACGACGTTCCTCGCGCAAAAGGAGTCTTCGAGCGCTTGCGGGAGAGGGTCGGCAACCCCGCACTCTCGACGCGTGTGTATAATGCATTCCTCGAGGCCTATCTTACTATCGCGTCAACCAAAGGACCCAAGGACGCCTTTCTGGAGAATATTTGGGAGTTGTACGACGCACTTGAGAGTGGGAGGGAAAAGTTTGTGCCAGATGCTACGACATATTCTCTCATACTTGTCGCCTACAACCGGTGCGTGTCGCGTGCCGTCATAGACCACCTCCAGTACTCACAGATGTCGCAGCTTCCTTGGTGATCCTCAAGTATCTAACCTCGCAACCTCGTCTCCCAGTCATATCCTATCCAGCATTGTGGAGCGCGAGATTCCCATCGCGAATGTTGTCTCGGACCGTACTATGGCCTCGTCAGAAGAGGCGGTCGACATCATCAAGCTCCTTTCAAAAACTGCCATGCAGCTCAACATGCCCAGAATCATCTCTGAACTCGGCCAGGCCGAGGCCATCGGTGCGGCGGTGGACGCCCTCGACAACGTCCCTGAAGCGACGCCGGTGTTAAAAGCAAAGGTACTTACACCTGAGTAATGTCTTATCCCCTGCTCACTGTTCTTTAGGACGGAGAAGGAGAGATGGAAATCCCCTTCAACATCGATAACCTGCGGCGTCATCTTGCAGAGGTTACCATGGCCCGTCGCGTGCTCTCGGACGACGTCGCTGGTCGTCAGAAACTCCTCGAGGAATCTGTGTACGACGTCGCCGTCGAGCGGATGAAGCACCAAGCGAACCTCTTCGCTGAGCTGGGGCTTGGAAACAACGCTCTTCGCTCAGCGGACCTGCAGCAGTGGATGTGGAGCTGGCACGAGAAGCTCAAGACACGGCTCGAGGCCGAAATCAAAAGCATTGCGCAGGCTGAGGCCAAGTCCAAGTTCAAGCGAACGGAAGCGCTTTTCGCGCCATACCTTTCGCTCGTCAAGGCCGATCGGCTGTCGCTGATTACTATTCTTGAGCTGATGCGCCTGCAGGGCTCCGGCGGTATCCATGATGGTATGAAGACGACGCGTGCGTTGGTAGCGTTGGGCCGAGCGGTAGAGATCGAGTACAAGTCGCAGATCTGTAAGCAGCACAAGATTTACGTGCCCACAGCGCCGCGACTGGGAGACGCGGGGTACTTCTCGAACTTGGGCTATCGGAGTCTCATGCAGCGGCGAGTGGCGGCGGCGAAGGTGATGACGGATGGCGAGAGCTGGACGGCGGAATGGACGCAGCATGTGCGGTCGAAGATTGGTGGGATTCTGGTCGAGTGTCTAATGGACGTCGCTGAGGTTACGAGGCACGGCGTGGACAAGGAAGGGAACAAAATGTGAGGCAATTGACGTCCCGAACGAAATTGCGCTGACCACACTCTCTCGCAGCTCGGAAGTGCAGCCCGCGTTTTACCACACCTACGAATACCTCCGTGGCCAGAAACTCGGAGTCATCAGACTCAACCCTATTGTGGCGGAGCGCCTTGCTAAGGATAAACTCAGCAACACCCTTCATCCTCGCCATCTTCCAATGTTGGTGAAGCCGAAGCCATGGCTGAGCCACGATAACGGCGGATACCTGTACAACAAGAGCAAGTCTTTCATTCCTATGTGCGGTTCTTAAAATTGACCAGAATTCCCTGCAGCTTCTGCCATGCGATTCAAGGATTCTGCCGAGCAGCAAAGCTATCTCAAGCACGCAGCTGAGGCCGGAAATGTCGAGCTTGTCTTTGCTGGTCTCGATGTCCTCGGGAGCACGCCCTGGCAAATCAACAAGAAGGTCTTCGAGGTTGTCCTTGAGGTCTGGAACAAAGGAGACCGGGTTGGCAAGGTGCCACCTGCCGTCTACGAACACCCGGAGCCAGAGCCGCCCGAGAACATCGATACGGACATTAAGGCGAAGAGCATTCACCATACGCGCATGAAGGCCTATAACTCTGCCAAGGCGAACAATCACTCCGAGCGCTGTAATGTGAACTACAAGATAGAGATCGCCCGTGCTGTGAGTACATATGGAAATTTTATGTCGCTTACTGTCCTTACAATGAAGCGTCGCAGTTCCTTGGAGACACAATATACCTTCCCCACAATCTCGATTTCCGCGGACGGGCGTACCCCATCCCGCCGCATCTGAACCACATCGGTGACGACCTTTCCCGCGGTCTCCTCAAATTTGGCGAATCCAAACCTCTCGGCGAGCGTGGTCTGCGGTGGCTCAAGATTCACTTGGCCAATTTGTATGGTTTCGACAAGGCGAGCTTCGATGAGCGCGTCGACTTTGTCATGGAGCGCCTGCCGGAGATCTACGACAGTGCCCTGAACCCTCTGACTGGAAACCAGTGGTGGTTAAAGGCCGACGATCCCTGGCAGTGCCTTGCGACATGCATGGAGCTGCACGGGGCGTTGGAGTCGGGCGATCCCCATTCTTTCATGTCTGCGCTTCCAGTCCACCAGGATGGTACCTGCAACGGTCTGCAGCATTATGCTGCCCTTGGGGGAGACGATCGTGGTGCAGCGCAGGTCAATCTTGCTGCCGGAGACCGTCCCTCGGACGTGTACACCCATGTTGGGAACATGGTGGAGCAGGTCTTGGCGGAGGACGCGAAGAAGGGCAACAAGTATGCGATCATGCTGCAGGGCCAGATCACACGGAAGGTCGTGAAGCAGACAGTGCGTTATCCTTCACAGTGCTAATCGTGGGGACAGTTGACTGACGCTCCTCCAGGTCATGACAACTGTCTATGGTGTGACCTTCGTCGGTGCGCGTGAGCAGATCGAGAAGCAGTTGAAGGACAAGCGGGCCATTCCTGAGGAGGAATGCTGGAAGGCTGCGTCGTACCTCGCATCCAAGGTCATCATGTGCATTGGTAACCTGTTCAGTGGTGCCACCGCCATCCAGAACTGGTTCTCTTACTGTGCACGTCTCATCTCGAAATCCATTCCACAGGAGCGCTTGCCTGAGGCGATGGCCGAGCAGACACGGACTTCGAAGTCGCCCCGCAAGAAATTCACGCTCTCGGACACGCGCCTGAAGAAGGAGCAGATGACCTCAGTCGTATGGACGACGCCGCTTGGCCTGCCAATCGTGCAGCCGTACCGGAAAGCTAACCGCAAGCAAATACACACCTCGTTGCAGACTGTCTTCATCTCTGACCCCAACTCCCCTGCCGAAGGTACGTAGTCCCACGGTTTATCTGACCGAGAGGCGTTATTCCTTACTTACGGCCCGGACAGTGAACTCGCTAAAGCAAGCCACCGCCTTCCCCCCGAACTTTATTCACAGCCTCGACGCCACCCACATGATGTTGACGGCGCTTGAGTGCCGGACGCAGAACCTCACATTCGCCTCCGTGCATGACTCGTACTGGACACACGCCTCCTCCATCGACAAAATGTCCGAAATCATCCGTGACACCTTCATCGCCCTCCACTCCTCTGACGTTCTCAAGAAGCTCGATGCAGAGGTACGTTTCGCCCATCACAAATAGCCCTCAGTCAACTCATTTGTTTCTAGTTCCGCGAGAGATACAAAGGCTACAAGGTGCCTCTCACCAGTCTCAGGGCTGGGAAACTCGTCAAGGGCCTGCACGAACTAGGCTCCAAGATCGTCGTCACGCCGGCCCAGGCCCAGACGCTGGGTGCATTGCAAGACCTGCTTGTCGTCTCGGAATCAGGGCAGTCCAGCGTTGACGAGAGCGAAGCACAGCGCGTTGCCGAGCTGTCGGAAGAGGTGGACGCTGAGGCAGAGGCGTCGGAGACCAACAACGAGGACGTGGAGTTCGATGAGGACGACGAGGATGCGATCAGCTACGCCGCAAAGCTCAAGGCGAAGGCGCACGCCGACAAGGCCATGCGCCAGCTGATGGGCAAGTTCGTGAACGTCGTCGACCTGCTGCCGCCGCTGCCCGAGAAGGGTGGGTTCAAGGTCGAGACGATCAAGAAGTCGCAGTACTTCTTCTCGTAGGGATGTTTTGGCTTTCTGATTCTCGGATTTCACTGCTTTCATTTTTGCTTATATCTTTGCACTCCCTCGTACACTAGTCGCAACTCATCCCAACTGCACCATAGCATTTACTCACTTCTAGGCTTAATCATAAATGTATCCTTATTAAGTAGATAATATACCAGCATTAGATGATTTCATCTGAATCTCACTGATTTGAGGAGAGCTTCCGTAAGAGTCGGTAACTAGACGACATTTTTGCAGTTGTCGACGTGCCGTAAGGTCATTGACTCTTCAAATTATTCAACCCCCGAAGTCTGAACACAACGAACTCAACTTCCCCACCTTCAGCAGACACCCAAGATCCCTAAAAGACTTGAGAATCCATGCCAGCATCCACACGAGGAAAAGTCGTACCTCCCACATCGCGCCGTTCACCAACAGCCTTCGGAGCGACGGCCCAGAAGTAATGATCCTGCGAGCTTCCTCGTCATCAACCAGGGCGCGTTTCATGCTCGAGTTCCGGATGTTGAAAGCGGCGGTGTGTAGCATAGGAAGGCCCTCTGAAAGCTCCTCGAATGTGTCCTAACGTGACACCAGCGTCAATTGCCAGTGGCACCATCCCTCAAGAACTAGAAGCATACTGACAAGCACTTCTCTCCTCACTGACAAACAAAGGTCCTCCAGTCGCGCGCACCGCGCAAAAACAGCCTTCGCAGCCTCGACGCCCACATATGCTTGTCCAAGATCCAAGATGCGCAACGTCGTGTGGTGTTTCACCACGAGATGGTCCACGATATTATCCACAGGAACATGCGCACCAATTACGCCCCGGGAATCGTCGCAAACGAGCCGCAGCGCCTCGAGTGGCGCGCCAAAAATGATGTGCTTGACCCATTTGCTCAAGGCGAGTGCGACGCTCCGCGTGCTCAGGACAGTATAGTCCACCGTGAAAGACCGCAGGCGCGCGAGGCGAAGAACGGTCTTGGGGGGTTTCAGTTGCTACATTTTGGTTGATGAATGAATTGCGGATGGATGTATAAACACCGAGGGATGTAAAACGTACCAAGTAATATTGTAACCGAAGTCGCTGGAGATGGGGTATTTGTGCAAGAAAGGTGAACACGTCGTCGTCGGTTAGGGAGTATGACAGTCCCAAAGTCAGCTCGCGCAGCCGCTCACGGACGTGTGGCACGAAGGAATTTAGTACGCCTGGGGTGATTGAGCCACAGTTATCCTGTAGTAGATAGCGGTGGTACGTGAGTACATAGAACCAAACATGGCATGCATTTTCATATACTCGCTTTGAGGTTCAGCGCGATAAGACTCGGAGAGAGCCTCCCCAGCCACTCCGGGAGTGCATTGAGGATTAACCGACCCGGGCTATGCAAGGTGAGTTTGCGGAGCTGTGTTATTTGCACCAGAAGAGGTACGGCCTCGCTGCCCATGCACGAGCTATTCACTGTGAGTTCACGGAGATGCGTGAGTGATGGGAGGATCTCCAGAGACTTGGAGAAGAGGGTCTCATGGAATGTGGTAGGACATAGTGTGATTTTTGAGAGGTTCGTGAACTTCTCTATTGCGCTTGCGAGAGTATCACACAGAATAAAGGAAGGTGGCGAGCGCGCTGAAATAAAGCCTATGATATGGATCAGATTAAGTGGCGCTCTGAGAAAAAGGGGTTGAGGAAGTGTACCCGAGATCTCGACTTCAGCGATAAGCGGCGCATTTCGAGCAGTACATGCAGATGCAAGCATAGAGGGCTCCTGTACCGCCAAAATTCTAACACTGGACGATTTTTTAAAGACAATACAACCTACAGGAAGTGTTCCACGATCCTTCAAGTCAACGATATGGCGATGTGGCGGCGAGTAGACGATTCGCGCGTAGAGTATCCTTGACGCTGCATGATTAAAGAACCAGTTTACCAGAGAGGAATAGTAAAGCGACGGGTAATCGTCAGATAACAGCTCCAGCGCATGTACAAGAATGTCATAGGAAAGGCTGGCCATTTATCCAGGAGTCGATGTTGTTCTGGAATCTGGTTCGGCGAACGAGCCCGATCAATTTTGCATTCGGGAATAGCCAGAAAGCGCACGTGCCAAGTGCCAAGTGACGTCGTTCTAGCCCCTGTCTGGACGCGTCTAGTCGGCTGGCCGGCGCATGTCAACCTGCGCGTCCAGCCGGCATGATTCGGGAAAATCGTTGACGTGGTTGCGTGGATGAAGGTTGCGGAGGCCCCCATGTTCAATGTGTCTGGAGGCTGGGTGGAGGCAGGCATGAGCAGCTCTCAGACGCGGATAAACATGACGTGCATCATGTGTATTTCGTCTACCGACAACGGCGCGCCCGAAGGCCGCGTAGTGGAACTGAATATAGAGATGCGACGCCATTTTGCTCTATTTACATTCCACGTCGTTACGATGTGCAGCCCTTCGGATTTTGTGAGAAGATAAATAAATGAGCTGCAAGGCGCTATTGGAACGTACTGGGTGACGACACTTATTTCTTCTGGCTGTTCTCCAGTTCGGTCTGCTGCTTCTCCAATGCTTCCTAAACAAGGGGTTAGAAGGCTTTCCATAGACATGCAGGGGGCAACTAACCAGTTCGTTCTTCTTCTTGACGATCTAGGATACGTGATATTCTCAAAGGCTAGTTCATGGAAGGGGGCGCATAACATACCTCATTCCTCAGCTTCTGGAGCTGTTCCAGCTCATGGCGATGGACGTATTCATCTATGAGAGATTAGTAGGAAATCATGTGGGTAAAAGTGCAAGCTACCTTCATGGGCCTTCTCCTTCTTGCTATAGAAAGCATCGCACCGATGAGACAGTGAGAGTTCGCAACGGAGCAACATACCTGAATCCCTTGGACTGGGCAACACTGCCTTCCACTGTAGAAGTCTTGTACCTCGCAGGGACGACAAACAGCCTCGGCACAGAACGGACAGCAGAGATTCTGGAAAGCATGGTGATGTGGGTGAATGTGGATTGGTGGCTGTGAGCCGTGATGCGGGGATACATACCAGGATGTGACACATTGTGACACGTCACAGCTTCACTTTTCCACCAACCATGTCGACATTCCTCAGGCAGGCCTCGAACGTTGTAAGTCACTATTATCTTGCATTTTTTGCATTTTATTGACCCCACTGTACAGGCCCGTAACGCCTCGCGCGTCCGTGCATTCTCGTCCACCACCATCTCTCGCAAGGGTACGTGGACACGAGTCCGCCAACGGCCAAGCCTAATTCCGAGTCCACCCGCAGATCTCGTCCAGGAAATTTACCTTCGCGAAATCAAGGCCTACAAGCCTGCGGCCGTGGTGAGTGCTTTTTTTCGCTCCAAAAGTGCCTAGAAACTCATGCAGAAACCCCCGGGCTTGTAGGCCAAGGACGCACATGTCGGAGTTGTGAAGTCGTACTCGCTTCCCCCCACGCCCAAGGCCCCGGCACTCCCCACTGATCTCGCCTCCGAGCTCGCTGCCTATGACGCCGTCGAGCCCACAAAAGCAGAGGTTGTCGAGGCTGCCGCCACGACCGAGGAGGGCGCAAGCGGTGCCGAGGCCTACCTTAGCTTCCTCGAACAGGATCTTCCCAAGGTCGAGGCCCACCACTAGACACGTCGCTTGTAACCAGCATTTGGAATAGATGAAGCTCACAGTGCGCTTCTGCGGTTAGAAACTCTTGACGCCTCAAGGCATGTTCAAATCATGTCGTGCGAGTGCTTTTCAGCGTCGACTGGCTGGCCCCATTTTGATCTCGGTGAACGTCAATTCTCTCCATCAACAACGAAGTTGCCAGAGTCTGCGTATCCGACGCCCACCACTTGACGACAAGGCGCTTGTACCTGGCGGCGTAATGGATGGATGTGTCCTTTTGTGTCAAGCCTAGCTCTCAGCTTAAGAAGGGATCATCTTCATGGAACACGACCAGTCGCACCTGGCAGTAGCTAACTATCAACCCCATATAGGCAAACTAATGGCGTCCTTCATCTCACGAAGCGCAACGAACTACTAGGACAGC
The DNA here is from genome assembly GCA_018850815.1 of Asterophora lycoperdoides. Taxonomy (NCBI): domain Eukaryota; kingdom Fungi; phylum Basidiomycota; class Agaricomycetes; order Agaricales; family Lyophyllaceae; genus Asterophora; species Asterophora lycoperdoides. The sequence goes on from JABCKJ010000016.1 coordinate 94,082, forward strand.
GTGCACTCGAATGATATATAGATGGTTCAAAAGAATCCTGGTCTTACAATGATTATACGGTCCGCCGAGTCCATGATGATACAATTACTCCAAATGTAAAATGATTTAATCGTGTAGAGCCCGCGCCTCGCCTTGAACGGCAGCCTTGCCACCAGTCTCGCGCAACTCGCCCCTCTCATGGAGCTCAGGATTGCCGGAGACCTTTCCAGCAACCTTCTGCGTCTTGCCGATGATCTTGTCACTAAGATCAGCATGACCCAAGGGAAGGTCGCCGCGGCCACCGACGGCGACGCCACCTATTCTCGCGAGATGTAATTAGGAACGCCAGTTGAGCGCACTGAGTAATCACGAACCTGCTCCGGTAGGCTTCACGCCCAAAGGACGATCCTCGGTAAACGCATTGTGTCCTTGACGCGTGGGGTCGTGACTCTTGGTATGGGTGCCGGCCGTATGTCCACGCTCGCCGGACGCAGAGACGGGGTTGGTGGTATGTGTGTCCTGGACATGACGAGCGGGGTTATGGCCGTGGCCGTGGCCGTGGGTGCCGATGTCGGCACTCTGGCCATGGTTATGTCCGCCGTTGTATGCGATGTGGGTGGGCTGCTCATTGGAGGCGGCATTTGGGGCGCGGTCCAAGGCGCCCTTGCTGTAGTCGACGGTGGGCTGTGCGCCACGAGCGCCGGGAAGAGGCTCGTTGGAGTTGTGAAGATGATGCTCGGGACGAGGGATAGTGGCTGTGGCCTTGGATTGGGTGCTGTTGGACAAGGTAGACATGATTGAGAGTTGCAGTAAATGGGAGTCAATGAAATTGTTGATCAGGTTGCAAAAGTGAGGGTTGTCTTATATACCTTCTTCGATTGTGACGTCATCCCGCGTCCCACGAAGTGGTGCGCCACGCCCCGCGATGACGGTGAGAGTGGATCTTGGCTGTAATGAGGTGGAGCGGCTCCAGTCTAATGGGGCTGAAGTATTCTCGAACGGAAAGCTCGCCGTGCACACACCTTCGGCTCGAAATAGACAGACGCCTTGAGACGACAATTGACACTGAGGAAACGTTCCATGTGTTTCCGTAGCGAACGATTTGGTGGTAGTAGACTCACGCTGCCCAGAGTATGACCTCAAGACGTTCGTAGGCATATGCAAGCCAGTAGAATGGACGGCACGGAGTCGACCGTCCGAGTCCGTAGACTGACCTGAAGGGCGTCACGGTAACCAAAAGTAGCCAGATATCCTTGGGTTCCGAAATTGACGCAGATATGCGATGTAGAAAAGAGGGAAAATACAACCCACTGAAAGGCTATGTCGATTACAATTTGAAGCGAGTCGACCCCTATACAGATTTCCTCGAGGTAAGTCCAGGATCCGTTATGGGCCCAAGGTGCACTCAGTAAAGCTACGGAGAGCGAAAAAGGTCAACGTAGACGTTTAAAGAGCTGGCAGAGGCTTTTGAGCGACCGGATATCCGACTCAAAGCGCGTGTGGATGTGGATGTATAATACCCCAAAACGTATCAGAGCAAGGTATCCAAACCTGTCCAACGGGTCAAACCATGAGGGAAAAAGGATCTCCTAAGCCTTCCTCTGAGCGGATATTTTAGCGATACGACAAGACGGCGCAGCGGTCGGTCCCGAACTTCTTGAAATATGACCTGCCTTTGCTCGCCGACGTTGATCAGCGGCAAAAAAAGTGGTAAATCAAGTCATTTTGAACATTTCACCGGGGAAAAAGGCTACCAATCATATCCCTGAAGGTCAACGCGTTCCAGACGCGTCAAGTGCGGAAGATAAGAGGGAGGGGTGAGACTCTGTGTCTCTGACCCGGCGCGTCGTAGTCCAAAACATGTGATCTCGTTGATTGGTGAATAGGTGGTACAAATAAAGGCCAACATTTCTTTCTTTGGAACCACCACCATCTTTAACGCCACTTTCGCGTTTTGACCAGGTCAGTGGCATTTCACCCTTTCTTTCGCCCACCTCTCATATTTGGGTATCCACAGGCTTCTGCTCTCAAAATCTTGAGGCAATCAAGGTGATTTTCCTATCTGCGGGCACAAAACAAGTCTCGATACTCACACGATTTTGCTACAGACACTTGTGAACCTCTGTCACTCCTCAAAATCTTAAACATGCCTCCTGCTGCGAAATCTGGTGGTGGAAAATCCAAGTCTGGCTCCGCGACGGGGCAGAATCAGCAAAGAACGATTCAAACGAGAAGTCAGAGGGCTGGGCTGCAGGTGCGGTTCCCTGCTGTGACAGCCTATCATCGGCAACTAATTGATTTCTTGAACTCTTCCTAGTTTCCTGTTGGCCGTATCCATCGTTACCTGAAGCAAAGAACGCAGCATAATGTACGGATTGGTGCTAAGGCTGCCGTGTACACCTCCGCTATCCTCGAATACCTCACGGCGGAAGTGCTGGAGCTGGCTGGTACGTCGAGTCATGCTCGACTCACGTTCGGACCCGTCTAAACACTACTCTTCAGGAAACGCGTCCAAGGATCTGCGTGTCAAGCGCATAACTCCTCGTCATCTGCAGCTGGCCATCCGTGGCGACGAAGAACTCGATACCCTCGTCCGTGCCACGATTGCTGGAGGAGGAGTTCTACCGTTCATCCACAAGAGTCTGACAGCGACCGCCAAAGCCGTGCCAAAGAAGCCCGAGTGATCATCGACCGTTTTCTCCATTTAGGAGGAGTCATTTTACTGCAGTGCTGGCGGACATTTTTTTCCTTCTATTGTGGCTCCGCACCACCGTTGTACTTGCTCTTCTCGCCATGCGCTATATTATTACTATCCAGATGGTTGTTTGTGTACTCTTTTTATCTTCTTGTAGCAAGATACGGCAGCTTCTTTTCCGTGTATCTAGTATTTGATGATATCTTTATAGCCTCGTTGCATTGCTGCCCATCTTGCTGCCCATCGTGCCCCGTCCGCGTCATGAGTCGGTTCAAGTTGACATTGTTTTCATTTGTATAACAAAGGCCACGGGAATTCCTGCTCCACTGGTTCTTAAACTTGAACCACCATCCCGTCAGCCGCAAACACTTTCGTTTCTTCAATTATTCTCAATCAGACGCCTTTTGCTTACTTTGTCGGACTTGATTGGTGCTACGATGTCTCCCGACCGCACACGGACACCTTGCAGCTCAAAGCCTTACTCTCGGCAAACGACACCAGATACCCCGCCTACAGACGACCAGCCGAAAACCTCTCTCAACAAGATAGGATTCCCTACGCATGCGCAGTACAAACAGGTCGAGGCCGCCTATCTTGCGTCTCTCAATCCCAGCCGCCGGGACAAGGCGCTCATCTCTCAGGAGCTCTTCGATCGCATCTGGGCTGTACTTCACAATCCCGATCTAGACTCTGAATCCTCGCAGTTTCGCTTTTGGGTGCGCAAGAATTTTACGTTCGGGACTCTGAATAAAAAGCCTGAGGGAGGTTCTACTGTGCCCAAGCCCGACGAGGCGCCTGTTGACGAGGAAGAAGAGGAAGTCGGCCAGACTGTGGTCCTCCACCAGAAGAGCCTCGTCGCCGTGCAGGAGCAGATTTACGATATCTTGTGCTATGGCCATGGGATCTCTGGCCACGCTGGCCGCGATAAGACTTGTGCCTCGGTTCGGCAACACTATACCTGGATTCCGAAAGGCCTTGTAGCGCGATTTATCAAGGCGTGTCCGACCTGTATCGCGAAAAAGTGTGGGATACCGAATGAAGGCGATCAAGGAACCAAGGACCTCTTGCCGAACATACGCCAGTACCTTCGTAACATCAGTGCCGACTCGGACGAGAAGGAGAATGTATGCGAGGACATCGATATCGATACGACTGTCAGCCGCCGCCCCGAACCCGACTCAATGGCGAATCTCGGAAACCGTCTGGATCGCGTTGCGAACAACCATAGTGCTCCTGCTCACTGCGGCACACTTCAAAGCCTGCCGATGACTCGCGAAGTCTCCCTGTACAAAGGCCTCCCGAACGGCTGGCAGTTCCGCCACGACAACTTCGACAGCGCGCAGGAAGAATTCCTCCTCAAGAAGGGCACCATGATTCCTACGGGGGATCCTCCCACTGCAGGCGTGCGTACGGCGCGACCACGTGTCCCAAGTATCGCTCCGATGACGCGCGCGTTCACAGTGCCGCTCGCGGCAGATAAGGGCACGCACACTCCTCTGCAGACCGGTAACTGTAACACTGAGCTCGGTTTTTCGCCTTCCAGCCCGCTGCCTATGATACCCCGCCAAGACTCGCTCGCATCCCAGATCAACCCCATTTTACTCTCTGATGATTCTGCTCCTGTCTCTTGTGCTACGACCCCCTTGATCCCCGCCGTCCCCATCCTCCGCCCTGTACTCCCACCATCCATCGCCCGCGCCGCCGCGCCACCCGCCCTCAACCTCGAAGCCTTGGGCTCGCACAAGACGATCCAATCGTTCCTCGTTCTCAGGGACACGCACAGCCCCACCCAGAGCCCTGGTTCCTTCGCACTCCGAGGCAGTCCTACTAGCTCTGAGTGCTCAGAGCTCTCATCATTCCCGATGTCGGCCCAAAGCAGCGTGTCGCCGACGAGCACTGCACTTGCTACGCCTGTGGATGTTGTTGGGTCGACCATGGGGCTGGGGTTGGGCCTCGGGGAGTCCGTGGCGAAGGACTTGGCGGAGAAGGCGGGGTCGATGGTGCTGAGTATCGGGGCAGAGGCGGTGGCGAGTGCTGTCATGGTCCAGTGATTGAGGCTTCATCTGGACTTCTTGCTTGACGAGGATTTGGATAATATGTACGATCACAGTCTCATCGTCTGTGCTGTACCTACCACACCGTAATTCATAAACTACATTTATTCGCTGAGAGGAGATTACCAAAAAGGCTTTATTATTTAAACAGTGCCCATGAAACAGCGTGGCGCCAGGGGAGCTATGATCCACGAGTATACAAGTGCAGGAAACCTACCCACCGAGTCTTGCTCTCCAACGGTGGCTACTGTTGGATCGACGCTTCGAATGTGTTCTTGAAATTGAATTCGCAGGAGGACCCAAACATGTTGTGTGAACATTTCACTCAGTCGGAGGTTTCGCATGCGCAGGTTCCTCGGATTGCAGAACACTAGGTATAAGTAGTGGCCACTGAGTCAAAACACAAACACCAGCATCAAAATGGATTCTCGGGCACCAGATGTTCTCCACGACTTGGGAAACAAACCACTGGAAAAATGACCCCAGATGCCAATACCAGTTCCACGGTCAGTTCTCGCCTCACCACCCCAGCACGCGCCTGATCCAACCCTTCTTAGGCGCTTGCTCGGCTTTCGTTTTCAGTCGCGCCGCCTCAGCCTCTTCCAGCGATCCTGCCGCTGCGTGCCTTCGTTTGTACTCGGCGGGGCTCTCTGCGTTCACTCCCTTGGCCCACATGCCGCGCCGGGCAGCCCTGCGAGAGCGCGTGGGTGAGTGCCACGGAAAGACTGAGCGGACGAAAGGAAGAACACACTTGGCCGCCTTCTCCTCGCGCAGGAAAGCCTCCTTGCCCCACTTGCCGTGTTCCGCGCCTGCCTGTGAAAGGAGATTGTGCAGTCAGGTTCAGCTGTTGCTGCACGTGGCTGCGGGGAAGGCACGAGAAACTCCAAACGCAAAGAAGCGGGAGATGAAGGGGAAGATAACGCGATCTCGAAGGTAATACCTGCTCATAGGTGGTCACCCAGCCGGCACGCAGCATTTCCAGGGCGAGGACCTTTCCAGATACGAGAGCGTTAGGGAGGATACGTGGCGCTAGTGTTACGTGTGCGACCTGGGAATGAAGTCAAGACGTGGAGAGATAGACAGAAGTGGCGTTGAACTCACGATGCGAGAATATTGGTCTCGCCGGAGGAGCTGACAGTAGACGACCTTCCCTAGTATCGCTTCGCGTAAGAACGCAAGGCTTTCTGCAGCGTATGGCTGAGCTGGTCGCCCAAAGTGTGCTGCCTGCCCAATTGATTTAGTAATGGTTGGTTTTTGTCGTGGGTGGTGGCCACAGACCTCGGGCGCGTCGACACCTGCGATTCGAATGTGCAGTGTCTGGTCCTTCAGGGCTGGGCGGTTGAGAAATGTAAAGGTAATGAAGCAAATATCAAGGGGAACAGATCACATATTCAGCAAAGGATGATAAGAAAGCATTCTGATAACACGCACCTTTAGCTGTAGAAGGCACGCGCTTGAACTTCAGCGGCCATGTCCAACCAATTGCAGGCGTGTGGTACAGGCGAAAGTTGTCTGCATCTCCAACGCTTAAATCAAAGACGCGTCCAGGCCATTATAAGCGTCAACGCCTGTGTTCCACCGCAACTTGGGGGAAGACGCCTACGTGGTGACAACGCCCCTGATCCATTTTCGCCGGGTAAACACATCTGGCGTGACCCAATCGCTGTTCTTCAGACGATGACCATAGCGTGTGTAGAGAAAAGCAGTGGCACTTGCGGTGAGGGCACCGAAAGTAAAACAGGTCAAGGCGAGGAGTGGGGCTGGGATCGCGTCGAGTTGGACTTGAAGACGATTTAAAAGGGTGGGCGCATCGTCCTCGGTATCGTATTGCTTAGATTTTAGGTCATCGTGCGTGTTTGAGATGTTTCCACTGTTCCATGGCCAAGGAATGGTGGGCATTGAACAAGTTACAGTACAAGGACGCGCGACAGACTACAGTACTACTTAGTACTTACTAGCTGGTTATTTGAAGTTGAGGCTCAAATAAACAAAGCAGATCTTGCCGCGTGAGTTGATGATTTGCCTTCCCGTATTCTTCTCACATAACAGGAGATCTTCGGCGACTTACTGAACAGCTTTCCATAATTTTGGCACGCCTTATTGCAGATTTCGCCACTGGCAATGTGGACTGACGCTGGGTTCGAAAACACCGCCTACGCCTCCTCTCTCCCTCGTGTTCTGCGCCGATTTCCAAGGATCTAGGAACCACTTCTATGAGCAACTCGAGTCAATGGAAGACTGCATCGCCCACCCCAATGGGAGTCGGTTCTGACAGCTTGAAAGCCGTGTTCAGATGGCTATCGACCCCTCTCAATCACCTCGGTCTTCAGTGGCGCACATTGAATACGACACATCATCGCCATCTTGCCACTTCCCTCTCAGGCTCTCTTCAGGAAACCATGTGCCGCACGGAATATCAAATATATCCCTGTGGAAGGCTCAGCGCTGCATATCGTGTTTATTGCGCCAATAGTTCCCGCAATCCTCTGACAAATCGGATGCTCATGTGCGATGGCAGACGTCTCCCGAACACCTACGTGTCAGTGAAAGTGCCATGTAGCAAAACCTGTCCAGGCACTCCTGGAACACTCTTGAGGGCCAGTCATTAGCCACCTCTCCATTCATCGTAAGTACTGCTAGTAGTACTACTCAAGTAACCGTGTTTCTGAAGTGATGCATTCCTGCAGCAGCACTTTTCATTAAACTTGTCGCCTCATTGCCCTTAACGCCGACTTCAGACGCTCTTCATTGATTTCAATGGACCCCCCATGTGACTTTTGGCACCTCCATCCTTCGAGTGGACCACGATGAATTTAATCTTTTTCTTGCGTGAAACTGGCTAAGTTGAAAGGGACACGTATGCGTCTGAGTCAACGTGACGTTGAATCTGGGATTCAAGTGTTTTCCGGAGATACGAGAGTCCTCAGTCAGTGTTTCCAATTTCCGTTGGAGCTTGATAGTGTGATGTCAGTTGTTTTCTATACGATCCGCCCCTCCTTCGCCAGTGATCAGTGGCATCTCAAATTCGCATAGTTTGCGACAAAGCCGATGTACATCGGACATCCAATGTCAGGTCGATTGCTCATGTGCTGTTACGAACGTCCTCCCGACAACTTCGAGCTAGTGGGTGTTATCTATAACTGGTAGAGGCTACCCAGGCACTCGGGCACTGTTGGAACACTTCATTAGTCGCTGCGTGCTAAACTTGAGACTTGAGTCTCTTACCTTGGACCTTGGACCGAAAAGATGCCAACAGACTACTGTAGATATACGACCGCCAGTTCACGTAACGTGTAACGCGGGCTCTTGAACCGAACAGTTTTGGAGCTTGTAACGCGTAACATGAGCTGGTGAACAGCGTTACAAGTCAAATTTTTTGCGTAAGAAATTTTCATTTTTTTTTCCCGGGTCAAATGGCGCTACAATAAGTAATGTAAGTAATATCAGTAGAGAGAACATGAACAGATTTTAAGCTTGTAACGCGTAATGGGTGGTCATGAACACATGAACAGATTAAATTTTCTTGTAACGCGTAACATTGCATGAACTGGAGGTCGTATATCTACAGTATGCCAATATCGTATCTTATCATTTCCGACCTGCGAGGATGCCTTGACTAAGATCAGTCAGTGTTGCCTGTTGGGATCCTGCCAGTGCTCTCTGCAAGTACTTATAAACGATATCTTAAATGTCACTCTAGGATGACCCACCCCATGTCTTCTTTATGGAGAAACCTTATTCGCTGCGTGTGGAGAACCCGTACCGACCATGCGCACCACGATCATATGCTTTCGCAACACACACTTCTCCTGCATCGTTGCTCGCCATTCTGTGCAGTGGGTTCTCCTCCATCGCGCAGAAGCGACCGCATCATGACATTTTCTTCTTTCGCGACAATCGCAACCAACGCCCAGCCAACGATTCCAACGCCCAGCCAACGATGAGGTACTTATAGAGTGGTAGAAGGAATGACAGAATTAACTATCACTTCGGTGTATTCCTGTCTGCGTCCCCTCACGCTACCTCTTCTCCTTCACCGACATGTTCTCCAGCTCTACCCGTGCCACCTTGATCGCGCTCGTCGCGTCTGCCGTCGCTGTCTCCGCCGCCCCTGGCCTCTCCGTTAAGGTTACAGGTCCGCGGCTTTCCTTTCATCCGCAAGTGTACCCCATGCTGACTGTGACGTGACCTGCAGGTCCCGCTGCCGTTAATGGTGTTGACAACCTGAAGGTTAAGACCACCGTCATCAACACTGGTGACGAGATCCTCCGTATCCTCAACCACCCCAACTCCCCGCTCTCGAAGCTCCCTGCCGAGACCTTTACTGTTACCGATGCCAGCGGCGCGTCCCCCGCCTTCACTGGTATCAAGGCCAAGTACGTGCCGTCTGCCGCCATCGTCGCCGGCAAGGACGCCGTCACCGTCCTCGCACCTGGGCAGTCCGTTGAGGTCGAGCACAACTGTAAGTCATAACAGAACCCTTTGATGCCGTGTAATTTATTGATCCGGTCCGCATAGTGTCCGAGTCCTTCAACTTCAGCAAGTCAGGCGAGGGTGCCTACACTCTCGAGGCTAACAACCTGTTCTACATCGTCGATGGGGAGAACAAGGCTGTTCCCATCTATGCTAAGGCTGAGGCGCATCGCACCAAGCTAACCGGCAAGCTCGCCGTGGTCCGCCCAGCTGAGCTCAAGCGCGCCACCTTCAACGGTTGCTCCGCCACTCAACAGTCACAACTTAATACTGCCGCCTCTTCTGCGCAGAGCTACGCCGCTAACGCCCTCTCGTACGTCCTTCTCTTTTGACATTGATCGTGTCTCATCATCTCGAATTTTCGTAGATACCTGAACTCTCACCTCTCCGCCTCCCCCCGCTACACAACCTGGTTCGGCGCATACACAGACGCGCGCCGTAACACCGTTCAGAGCCACTTCTCCAAGATCTCGGGCAACAATTTCTCCTCGTACAAGTACGACTGCACCTGCAAGGACGCCGGTACCTACGCGTACGTCTACCCGGGCACCTTCGGCACCGTGTACCTCTGCGGGGCGTTCTGGAATGCGCCCAACACTGGTACGGATTCCAAGGCCGGAACTCTGGTCCACGAGTCGTCGCACTTCACCGCCAACGGTGGCACCAACGATGTCACCTACGGACAGGCATCGTGCAGGTCGCTCGCGATCAGCAACCCCAACAGTGCGGTTACAAACGCTGACTCGCACGAGTACTTCGCGGAGAACAACCCTGCTCTTGCTTAAGTGCACTTGGGCTTGTTTTTCACCAAAAAGGATGGAGCGCGCTGTTGTTGCACTATACCAAACAACACTGCCTTGTAAAATTAGTTACTTATTCGCAACACGCATGCTCCATATCCATCTGACCCACTTTGAAATGTTCTCGATTCACATATCGGTACCCCGCCCTTGGCAACGATTATACATTCACTGTAAACCATGAGAACATCCACACGCGTCATTATGGTTGGACAGCCATGCTTCAGATCGCATGCGCGTCAGATGATTTTAATGCCCTGTTGGATTACTTCATCTTCCTTGAGGTTATTGTCGAAATCAAAGCTCGGTTCGGAGTAAATCCCGGATCGCTAAACAACGCCCCAACTGCCCTTGACACCATGACTGCTAGGCAGTGCAGGATGATGGTGAATTCAGTTTATTGCCGGACAGGCTATGTAGAACCAAGAGGCATGGCGGAGGGGCCAAATATCGGTACTGAAGTGTTAACGAGGAATATTAATGCCATAGCGATAGTGAGGAGTCAGTGTATCTGCTTATGTAGAGAGATGTATACATCATAAGATAAGGCGGAAGGGGGATCCTTGACATGCAATGGAAAGGTTGAACATTGGAACGTTCAGAACCTTGAGCCGCCGTCGCCCCTTGCGCTCACCAACGCCACATCGCACTTTCAACGAACTTGTCAGACATACATATAAATCTTTTGCCAAAGAACACTGGGCTGGCATTTGAAAATTTCCCATAAATGTACGTAATTAAAGGCACATGTACAGAACAACGTAGAGAAAAGTCGTTGACAGAAAAGTGGTAGAAGAATACAATTTACATTAACCGCTACATTATGTAGTTGGTGAGAGTAAAAAATCATTGACAGTCGAATCGTTCTACCCATCATTGACAGAAAGTGGTAAAAGAATACAATTTCCATTAACGGCTAGATTATGTAGTTGATGAGAGTAAAAAAAAACATTGACAATCCCTTCGTCCTACCCCATTGTCCCGCCTTGAAATTGATACAAGTTGAAGAGGTATTGTCACAAATACAAATATGTTAATCGGTTCTATCGTTCGTTCGTCATGTGTGTCCCATCGTATACTGCAGTGATGAAACTGGGAAAAGGGTGTGGCGTTCAGAGGATTAAAGGGGCGGTGACGTTGGCGATCCTGATGATCGCAGAGTCAGCGGGGCGTCCTTGCGCTGGCTCGGCGCGATGCGGTATGGGTGCATACGTGCACCTTTAGCAAGCTGTCGCTGGGGATTACGGAAGTATTGCATCGAAGGCCCTAGGAGGAGGAGGGCTTGTTGCTTTTGTTGGGGTGCAGGGCAGGAGGTAATCGTGCTGGGCACAAAGGGTGCGCTGGGGGGAGGGATTAGGACGATGGCCTGAGCTTCATCGAGAGTGCAGGGTTCGAGACGGAATCGGAAAGGAGGCATGGGGGGATCGCTAGGGCAGGGATTGTGGCGTGGGGAGAGGGGGGAGATGGAAAGCACTGGTGTGCTCGGGGTGAATTCCGTGTCGGTAGGGGGTGATGAGGAGCGACTGCTCGAGGCGTCGTCAAATAGTGTCGGAGACGTAGAGCGCGATGTGATGGATGATGAGCTCGACACCTGGCGTGCACAGCGCCAATTAGGGATATGCAAACGGGGACATGACTAAAGTATCGTCGTTGGCTGGGATCGAACAGGTGGATGACAAAGAGACATACTGTGTTATCGTAGGAGAATTCATAAGAGTCATTGGTCGTTCCCGTTGATGGGTTGGGAAGGCCGAGAGAGGCAAGAGGCGGCAGAGTAGGACGCTCAGTGTTGAAGGCACCCATTGGAAGTGATTGTCGTTGGTAAGTGAAGGCGCTGGGAAGATTCGCGGATTGTTGGAGGGAATTAATGACCACCTGGGCTATCAAAGGCCTGCCTTATAAGTCGTTTGTGAAAAAGACGAGTGAAAGGGAAAAGAAAGGAAATCGTGAGCGGAGCAAGGTGGGGGAGAGGGAACTTTGCTGAAGAAAGAGGTCTAGCCGTGCCTTGCTTTATACATCCCAAAGGAGAACCCTGGAGAAGGTTAGTCGAGTCTTTCATCCATTGAGCGATGGTCTCCTGGCCATTGTGCAAAAACAAAGGAATGAGTGTTGTTTGCTCCGTGTTTGCACACTGATTGTACATTGTCCCAGGTAAAGAACGATAAAGGGCAGTCAGGAACAACTCCAAGATGAAGTATTGAGCAGATTCATTGTAGTCGTCGACGCGCCTTGTAATTGTCCTCTTCTGAACTGTCAATGCTCAGACCAGAGAGCAAACGTCCACGCGTTGTTTCACTGTGTAACTGTTTACCATCGCCATCACCATCTCTCATCACGTGAGCGGGTTCAAAAAATATCATTGGCATCTGCGCTTCATTGTTAACATACGTCTCGACATAATGGCGGAGTCAATAAAAAAGATATCCCTTGTGAGTTGCTTCACAATGCAATAGTATCCCAGCAGCTGACCGGAAAATCTGTGTTTTTGTACTCATTCACAGATGAAAGGATCGGAGCCTGACCTATCGGCTGCGACCTACCAGATTTACGACGAGTCCCATACTATCGGTAATGCGTTACGGTGGATGCTCATGAAGAAGTGCGCGAGACCTACTCCTTGGTATCCTCTATAACTCAACCCTTCTCATTTAGTCCGAAGGTCGAATTCTGTGGCTACAGGTGAGGTTTTACCCACTTTCCATCTTTGTACTTTCCCTCCACAAGGCGATTGGAACCACGGCCCTTTCCGCGGCCATCACTCCTGTATCCTAGTGTCACGATGCGCTTTGCTACCCAGGATTTCGCGACCACAGCTTTGTCACAGCTTCGTCCTTGCTTTGTTCTCGGATTTCGCCGCGTCCCGGCGACATGCTCATCTGGGGACAGTTTATCTATCGTGCGGATGGTGATTTGAAATTTTGAGCGGCGTAGCTTTCTTGCCTTGACGGTCGAAGCCCCATGAAATGTTTCTAGGTTCTGGATATTGACGTGATCTTAACCCATAGTGCCCCGCACCCCTCGGAAAACACCATCCAAGTCCGGATACAGATGTACGGTGTGTATGCCATCTCTTCATTGGTTCTATTCCCTCCTGATGGATCTGTGGATTTTTAGACAACCTCTCTTCCCTGACGGCACTGATAGATGCTTTGTCGGCTTTGGATGACCTATGCGAGACGGTTGATGAGGCGTATAAAACAAGCATGAAGGAAGAAACTCATGAGCGGTGGGTAGAGAGGAGCTAGGGGCCGAGGACGCCTTGGGGATTGGTCCTGGATGGGGTTCTTTATTGAGTTGAATCTGTGCTCTTGTATTTTTACGACTGTTGACTGAACTACTAAGGGACTTAGAGTCAACTGGCAAATCTAGGTGTAGGACTTGCGCAGCCCCGTCCATGCATCAATGTGGAGCTACCCTGGCAGGCGCAGCCTTGTGAACCCGGTTGCCAGATATGCTTGCGGCGAAGACGTTGAGTATACTGACTCGTGTCTGTCCGCCGCGGTGCCTCTGGAGTCTCTCTGTCAAACTTGCTCACGTCGCCGAGACCTTCGAAATTTCAAACAGAACTGCTGGGAAAGTCATGCCCATGGCGACACGGTGTAGCAGCACACCCAAGAACCGTCCGTGGCGCCACCCTTCTCTGTACTTTCTTCGAGCTCATTGACACGCCCAATTTTTACACCCTCGCTCTCCGTGGATTGTGCGACTTCAAACTCCCACACATGCACGCAACCTGCCTCGGACAGCCCTCATCGCGCATTGGATTCCATCTCAATTTCCACCCCAAACCTTCGACGCGACTCACTCGTGTATCACCATTTATCTTGCGCCGACTTTCTAGCATAGCGGATTGGGCTTCTGGGCTCTCTTCGGGTTGGTAGTTCATTTTTTGAGGATAGCTCTGCTTGGGCTTTGCATTACTTGTTTTGTTTCGTACTCTCGGCCAAGACAGGCCCACCTGGACTAGATGCAAATACTACCAGCCCGGGATTGGGGTACATCCCTCGTCGCACACCGACCATATTCAATTTGAGTCAAGTAATAGCGTGTGCCTTACCACTGCGTGGCCCGCGCGACGATTGCCGCCTGCACTGGAGAGCGAATCTGAAAGCTTCGAAAATGGAATTCGCGATGCAACATTTTTATGCGAAATCGATTCATCTGACTGCTTCCGGTACTCGCCTCGACGCTCTGGACCTATGGAAGATGCCGAACCAGTCGCACAGCGAAAGAATTTGAAATCGAGGACCTGCTAGATCTCATGTGGCGCAATATGAAACCCCATGCGAGTCGACGACGGTTCAAACTCCACGGGAACCTGCAAGGACTATTATGTGAGAGTATGTATCTTTGTGAGTATTGGGATCTTGGGCACATAGGGGATGCCTGCGACGATAGGCCAAGTTGACAATGGCAGGACCGTTCACACGAGAAACCTTCGTAAAGCAAAACATATGACACATAGAAGCGCACCAGCACCACAGCCGTGATTCCACCGACGCGTCTTCTCTGTGGGCAAGACATCGGAAATGGGCATCCAGGACGTTTAAAAGGCCAGTGGACAGAGCTCAAAGCAATCCAGTTCTATCACACTCCATTCTACCAGACCCACCAACTAACCGCTACTCAACTCCAAAAATGCTCGCTCGCGTTGTCACTTTCTTTTTATTCGCCTTCTTTGCCCTCTGCGCGTCGGCCGTCGTCCTCCCTCGCACTGACCAGTGCACAGGTGGCTCGGTCCAGTGCTGCAACTCCCTTCAGGAGGTGAACCGCTTGTTCTTTTCTTCACTCGCTCAGCGTCATATTCACGCTCTCTCCAGGCTAACAGCGCACCCGTTACCCAGCTCGCCGGACTCCTCGGCATTGTCCTTGGCCCTGTCACTGGCCAGGTCGGCCGTAAGTATCGCATGGAGGTTGTACCCCCTTCGATAATTTGACTAACCACTCGCACAGTTACTTGCAGCCCACTCAAAATCATTGGCATCGGTGGTACCTCTTGGTAATGAACAGCTACAACTTCATAGTACTAGGCATTATGATTCTTATCCTCAATACAGCTCTCAACAGACTGTCTGCTGCACAGGCAACAACTTTGTGAGTGGTTCCCTTTCGTTTTCTTCACCACGATTCTCACAGGCAAGTAGAGCGGCCTCATTGTTGTCGGATGCTCCCCCATCAATCTCAGTCTTTAGGGTCGGGAAAAATCAGTGTCGCTGCAAGAGTCGAGTTTCGTGATAGTAGTATCTAGTCGTTCCGCTAGCTTGTTTTCTGAATCGTTGGCCATAAAAAAATTTGTCGATAAAGCCGCTTTACTTGAGTCGCATGAAGCACCGGCACTTTTTTCGAGTCGCGCCACAACTTATCAGAAAAATTACACGCAACTTTCGGTAAACTTTTGGCTACTTTTGGTACTTTCGAAAGTTGTCGACAGCTTGCCTGAAAGCACAGAAATTCAGAAGTTTGCAAATTTTCATTTTTGACGGCTGCAAGGCTGGCTCACTGGTCTCAGTGTGACTTTCATCAGTGGCAGTGAGATGCAGTAGCGGGGCGTGCAAGAAACGTCTCAGGAATGCATGTTACAGGAACGAGCATCAAATCACAGAATAAGCTATATGAATAGAACGAAGACAAGTGAACCCCCTAAAAGAATGGATGGTGATGACAGTTGGAGAAGGGGCAGTGGTAGTTGTTCGCCACGGTGGGCTTTAAATTCAACGCGTCGTCGGATCGGAGTTCGGCGCCTCTCTTACTTCCTACCACCACCTATCCCCCATTTCTTGCTTTTTCCACTCCCTATACCGCTCATTTTTCTTGCCTTCTCTCCCAGCGAACCCCCCAAGCCCTTCAATAGACGTAGAATTGATCACTCAGCATGTCCTCCCCATTCCCTTCGACGAGCCCCGAGGGCCATGAAGCATTCGCCAATCTTAAAACTTGGCGAACTCCAACCAATACAGTTCAGGTCGAGAACATCTCTGCTCGCGGTTTGTCCTTTTGTCTCTATTGATCTGCCACGGTGTATTGACGATCGGCATGGTGTTTCTAGTCGCTATCAACGAGGTCGTCGCGTTGTTCAACACGCTGATAGGCACGTGTCGCGTCGTGTCGTATGATAGTTTCCTATGGGAGTCTGATGATTTACACCAAAGGCGGTGTCAAGAGTTCTCGATTCTGTGAAAACGCCCAAGGCGGGCACCTCGAAATAACTTTTTTTAGCCAGGATTCCGCCTCGTTGAGTCTTTGTATTTTGTTCATCATGCCAAGACTAACCCTCGGACTAAACCCATAGGAAAGCCTTGTGTATGTCTGGATACTCTATTCAAGGAACCAACCTGTACGTCGACTGATTCCGGGGAACGATACGTTGCATACAGTCCTACGCTCGCTCTGCGTCATAATCCAATGGCGTTTCATCAGCATATCTTCACCAATACGCGACTAAATTGAATTCTTTTGCAGTGTTGTGAGCTCGATTTACCTGCCACCCACCAACCCACCCGTCGCTCTTCGACAGAAACGCGGCCAAACGGACGACCGTCGAAACCTGTACGTACTTGGTCTACCTTTCTCTATTACAAAGTGCGTCTTCTTTGCCTTCTTCTCCCCGCATTTCTGATAATTGGGCATCTCTTAGAGCGGACTTCTCAAACATATTTTCGCGATTCGGAACAGTCACCCACTGTGTGATCTTAGCTACTGTCGACAACTCTTCTCGCCGCCGAGGATTTGTCGTCATGTCTACACATGATGAGGCAAAGCTGGCGATGATCTCACTCACACGCACCAACATCAAGTGCGCCATTTACGATTGGAAAAGATCTGGGTGCTAACGTCCACTAACCAGGGGCCATTGTCTAGACATATCTTGGGCTGTCGTCCAGCGTTCTCAAGGTCATATTTCCTTCCTTGTATATTCTATATTGAGAGGTTATTTATTTCTACTTCCGACCCTTAGGCTTTCTCGACGGCGGCGATCGCGCACTCCCTCTGGACCCCCGCACTTCAATGGCTGGTTCCTTCTCGCCCATAATTCGTCAAGAGACTCCTGATTCTGGCTCTGCAAATTCTTCTTCAACCTCAATCAGCGTTAGCGAGAATGAACTTGCGTCTTTAAGCCCCAGCTTGACTCCTACGTCAACCCTGCTTGTCACCAACCTGCCTACGCTTCTCTTCTCCCAGACTCAAGATATGCATCCGCTGTTCTATCCTTTTGGCCCCATCAAGAGACTCAACCCTGTTGAAACCCCCTCTACCGAAATTAAGTCTGTCATCGTCGAATATGAATCCGCTGGTATTGCTCAGGAAGCCAGAGACACTCTTCAAGGGCAGTACTACGCAGGGCACCAAATCACGGCTCAATTCGTTCGCTCGAAGTCTGCGTTGTTGTTGGACAATCACGACCGCAATCTTTTTGCTTCGTTTCCCGATGTTCCTTATCATCACCTCGTCACAAATGCTCCGACTCGTGCTTTCGATCCGACTTTTGCTCACCAATCTTCTTTGCTTGGAACTACACCTGGCTCGCACTTGGGACACGGCTTTTCTCAGTATCAGCACAAGCCACGACGCTTCAACAATAGCTATCAATACCCGGATTTCCGCGCGCCACACCCCTCGTCTTCTTTCGACTTCCAGCAGCGCTACGCGCCTTCGAGGTCGAGCTCTGCTAGCTCTAGGTATTGATGATCACCTCCATTACCACGTTACCACCTCTGATCACACCGTACAGGTGGAGCTCGAACTCAGTCCAAAACTCCTGCGCGTGGCCTCGGTACTCCGCAGCAACCCACACGGCCAACGCTTCCCATGGGCTCTTGGTTTGAATTGTGTGTGTAAGGTGGTGTAGATGTTTTCCTTTCTTTCACCTCATCTCCGGGGTCTGGCTCTCTATACACTTGTAGACGGATAATATTGCTATTCATGTTGATAATTGGAGCTCGAGCTGTTCGTTATACATAATCTGTATGTTTGGCCACTGTTGATAATCATTCCACTGGCAGAGCACGGACCTACCTGGACCTACCCCTTGATTTGATGGCTTGGCAACAAACAAGGTTACACAAGGCTGCAATGATCTGAATTAGATTCTGTCGGTATAAAGTCTTCCCTCATACAACGCACTTTTACGCTCTCTGCCCCTACTATCGTTTAATATGCGCTACTCGCTTGCGGTGGTGCTCTCTGTCGTTTCCCTCTTGGCCAGCAGTGCTCAGGCAACCAGCTGGTGCGTAAGGAATATTTCAAGTTGGAACACTGAAGGGCTGCAATTGGTGGAAACAGTAACGCGACTACTCCATGTCCTTCTGCCTTTCCATGCTGCAGTGCGTTTCCGTATATGTATATCTAGATTGGGGTAACTGGCCCTGAGCGATTGTGCAGGTGAATTCGGTTTCTGTGGCACAGATTCAGTGCGTTTTGTTGTGGTTACCTCGGCCCAAGATCCTTATACCGCCCTTGTAGTTCTGCTTGGGCGGATGTGACCCGCTAGCATCGAAAACCCTCGACTCGTGCAAGCCGAACCCCGTCTGCCAAGACGCCACGGTGAGCGTTCTGTTCGATTCTTGGAACGTGGCAATGACTGACTATACGACCTTCAGCATACCTTCGCCAACAACGACCGCATCCTCTCTAACGCCACTTTTTTCGATGGCAATGCGTCGGCGTACGGTATGTTTTTCATCAAGGTGCCTTTTGGGATGTCGCTTACAGGGTAACGTAGACTGGGTTGTCAACTCTGGCAACATCATCAACACAAACTCATCCGGCGGAGAGCTTGGGATGCTCCTCACAGAGGCCAACGGCGGGACGCGTTTATCCTCTACTCGGTATCTGCACTATGGCACCATCACCGCCAGGCGTAAGTCAGTCACTCATGGCCAACGTGCATGTCGTGTTGTAACCGAGTTCATGTTTTAGTGAAGACTGGTCGTTGGGGAGGTGTTGTTACCGCCTTCATCACGATGAGTGATATCAGAGACGAGATTGATTGGGAATTCCCCGGGGATGCTACTTCCGAAGCACAGACCAATTACTTCTGGCAAGGCTACATCCGTGCGTCAGGAGTTCCTTCGCTTTTTGCATCGCCTTTCGCGCTAACATTTCACTTTCTTCTTTTAGCTACTGTGGGCAATAACGGCCAGACAGAGAAAGGACTCTCGGACACTTTCGATAACTACCACGATTACACGGTGAGTTTTTGCCGTCAAGGCCGCCCGATCCACATGATTGCCGTCAAGCTCATACTCATTTCGTTCTCATAGATCGATTGGCAAGCCAAGGCCTTGACTTTTTCTATTGATGGGAATGTCGTGCGCACCATCAATGCAGCTGACACCGTCGACAAATCTGGTGTCAGCAGGTACCCAAACACCCCGTCACGGATCCAGCTTTCGTATGTTGTTTCTCTCCTTGCGAAATTGAAGCCAACGAACAACGAACATTCTACAGCATCTGGCCCGCCGGTCTCCCAGGCGCACCCCCCGGCACCGTCGAGTGGTCAGGAGGTATGCTCTCTGCTGCTTTGCCTTGTTTTCTGCTCAACTTCTTCCGCCTCTGCGTAGGTTTGATCAACTGGAAAGACCCCGACTACGTGGCAACGGGCCACTTTTACGCTCTAGTGAAGTCAGTCACCATCAAGTGCGGTGACTCGACGAACCGCCCCGCCAATATCACCGCGTACAAGTATGGCGCGAACGCCACCGCCGAGACCCCTGCCATCTCTTTCACCAACCAGACAACCCTCCTCAACGGGGCCGGCCCCGTGTTTGGCAATGGAATGCAGCTTCGCGGCGCCATGGCTGCTGTTGCTGGGTTAATGCTCGCTGCGTACATTGTTTGAGGGCTTGGTTGATATACCTTGGCCCGGGACTAGCCCGTGTCTGACTATATAACAACTATACACATCATCTTGACTTGTAATTGATCGATTAGGGTGCATTAGGAGATTCTACGGTATATATCAAATCCTGACAAGCCTCTATGTAATGTTGTACACAATGAGAGGGTGAAACAGCCGAATGCGAGTGCAAGGAGTAACATAACAGTACATTGATGAGAACATTAATCAGGTTGCATCGTTCGCTCCCTCCTAAGTCGACAGCCGCAGACCCGGCGACATGGATCTTCTCCCTTCCACCAACACACCATCGTCCTCGAAGCTCTTATCACTCTCCTCAAACTCCACCAGCAGTTCCCACGTCTCCCTCACAATCGCATCCAGCGCCTCCTTCTTCGTCCAAGTCATAGTAGTAATATCGTCATCATCGATCCCTCGCTTCATCGGCATGGGCAACAACACATCATAACCCATACTGCTCTGCACCAGCCTAATGCGCCTATACGTCGCCTCCACGAGTGCGATCGACTTAATTTTCGCCATCGCCTCGGCACGTTCGCCCCCATGGCCGGGCGACAGCGCGGGTCCAAAGGCGGGGATGGCGGATATGGGGCCCAGGTGCACGATCTTGGGACCTTGCGTCTTGTGTGGGGACGACGTCACGTTGTACCCGGGTTGCCGGCCGACCTCGAGAGTGTTGAAGGAAGTGTCTTGTGGGAAAGTTTGTGAGGCGCTGAGGCGGGGCGAGCCGGCGGGTGAGCGAGGCGAAAGCGCCCCGGAAAGGCGCCGACGCGCCTTGGAAAAGACGGAGGAGCACCTGCTGCGTGTTTCGTCCGAGGTGTGCCGGAGGCTCTGTTCGAGATCGACGAGCTTCTCGACCACGAAGAAACGGAGTTGGAGCATGAGCGGACTACGGTAGACGCAAAGGAGCTCGAGGAGTGACCAGAGGGTGTAGTCGATGACACGTGGGCTAGTCAAGGATTGGGGGTTCGATGAGGGGAAGCTAGCAGAATTGGAGGAGTAGAAAGGATCAAATTGGTCGCTCGTCCGTGGTGAGTGTGTCGGGGATGGAAGGGGTGACATATCTTGAGAGTTGTTCAAGAAGTTTGTGCTTCCGTCGGCTAGGATCTTCATTAGAAAAGTTCCTAGCCGAGGCCAAATGCCAGGAAGCCGCGAGGAAAGCTCAGGCTCGGCACGAACGACGATGACCTTGATGATTTGCAACGCCATGACGAACGCTGGGAGTGGAGATCGCTTGGGTCCGTTGGTCCTATGCTTATCCTGCGATCGTGACCTCTCAAGTAGAGGCCGGCGAGTCCTGCAAGCCGACATGGCGAACGAGAGCAAGCGGACCCATGCCTTGCCCAACAGGTCTCGATGCCATGCAGGGCGTGAGCCCTCTTGCTTGACAAGTGTGTCCGTCTTGAGCGATACAACGAGTGGCAACACCACACCAGCCAAGTAGTCGAACGAGGGCGTTCGCTTATCCACCTCGATGATCACATCTATACCACGCACAACAGCATGCGCCAGAAGACTGACGATGCTTAGACGGCTTGGGAACGATAGGAGGCCATTCGAGATCGCAGCAGTTTCACAGGATGCTAATGCCGGTGCACAAATATGCGTGACAACAGTGTGCGAAAATAGTGGTTCATTTAAGTATGAAGGATTGTCCATGAGCTCCGCAATGGCGTTATAAGCGCCAGAGAAATCGACGACGGGCGCGAAACTGTTGATCAAAGGTGACATGTCCTGAAGGAATGCCACGACGACCTTATAGCTCGGTGGACTTTCGCGCAGGAAAGAGGTGCGAATGAAGTCGGTTATGAACGTCGAGATACCATTGTTGATGTCCATTGGAATATCTTTCAGCATTAACCTGATAAGCTCGGTCGCGCGAAGCATCGTAGATGGGGAGAGTTGGCCACCAACGCGAGTGAAGCCTGTGATGAGGGCAAGATAATCTAGTCGCATGTATGTGATGTTACTGGCAGATCGGGACTTCTGTAGCAGTCGATTCTCGAGAAAATTGTCGGTGGCGGATGAAGAGTTGATGCCTTCGCTCAGGCCACCGTCATGAGCATTGGTCTTGGCCGGCGCCCGCATGAGCACAGCCCCTAGCGCATCGATACCTTCCTGCAGGATAGTCCTTGCGCTCGATGATCCATGGTATAGATGTGGCGCCAAGATGCGTAAAAGGCGCAAAAACTGCTCTGCGCGAACAATCGAGGGGTCGTGGGCGATGACAGTAAGGAACAGGCGAACGAAATTGTCGGTGCCAAGTTGAGTGCATTCGTACTCTTCGGGGAGGTCAATCTTGACAGTGATACGCTCTTCCCCCTTGGAGTCGCCTCGCCGTAACAACGAAAGAAATGTCTGTGGTTTCTCCTCTGCGGTACTGACAATGAGGGCCTCTCGTTCTTGGGTCTTATTGGCGTTGTGGATACCTGCTGCATCGGGAGTCGAGGGGGGCACGCCTTTCCGAAGAGCAGAGAACAGATTGTGGATACTTTTCCCAAGCCAGTCAACCTCGATATGCGGCAACGCTGTAATGTGGGCCAAAATGTCCAGCGTTTGAAAGACGAAACCTTCTTGATGTAACGCATAGAAGCGATTCATCGCATACTCGATAGCCAGCTTGATCCCTAGGTGCGATTGGAATTCTGTATATACCTTGAGAACGGCGGGCATGAAAAGAGCGTAACCACCGCCCGAAGTGAAAAGCCGCCGGAATCTGGTACTAGCGACCATAAACGCTGTAGAGTCAAAATGAGCATTGGCCTGTTGACCAAATGATAACTCACCAATCAGAACTTGACTGACAATACCGATATCATCGCCATGGGCAAGGAGGATCCGGTTGAGGCCATCAACAAGGAGTGCTAATTCATTCCGGTCATGCAAATGCCGGGACATTGAACGGAAGATTTGCGCAACAAGGAGGAGGTAGCTCCGAGACAGCATCAGCGAGAGCCCGACAAGTCTAGCGTTGCTTTCCTCCTTATGCCGTCGGCGCGGTACGAAGTCCGATGGCTCCAAGGGAGGTCTTTCCGACGAGAATATGGACGGTAACTCCAGTCGCGACAAGTTCTTGCGCACAAGTTGCACATCCTGGCGGTTTCGCTTCAACAATGCTAGGAGGAGCATATTTTGTGAAACGCGAATCATGATCATCGAGACGAGATCAAAAGGCAAGTTATTGCTCCATGACTCAACTTCGGGGGCTCTGGGAAACATAGGCCCTGAAGGTGCAGATAAGGGGTACCAAAGGGAACCGGTGGGGATGAGAAAAGCTTCCAGCTTGGAGCGTCGTATATCGCGGATTGATATCTCGCTGAGCTGTGCAGTAAGGCGGGCGAGAATTGGAATGGTAAAGGCAAAATCGTCGTGAGCATTCCCGTCATGTTCCTGCCGGGTCTCCCATTTCAGGTACCCTGCCACACCGTTGAACAGGAAATGTGACATTGGGTATGGCATGACCGCTTGGATGTGTAGGAATGCGTTGATCGTGCGGATGGCAGTTTGCATTTCCTTCTGCTCTCCCGAAAATAGATCGAGAGCAGGACGAGCGAGCAGAGTGGGATCATTGCGCATTATGTCGATCATAATCTCTCGAGCGGCAGTGGAGATGACGAGCTGAGGATCGAACACAAGAGATGCTAGGCGAGGGAAGATTTGAGCGACTGTCGGGACGAAGACAGCCCGTCGCTTGACTCCATTGAGAGGACCGCCTGAACTCGAATTACGACGAAGTAAACCAGTTTCTTGAGTCTTTTCTGCCGACAGATTAGGTGAGCCCATGATTCCAGACGGCGAAGAAGGTATGGGCAGATCCGGTCCAAGGTCGTCCAGTCGATCTATCTGTTGCAACGACAGGAGGGAAATGGGAGTCTTGACCCATTCTCGGTGCTGATCTACGGGCTTATCATCCTCCCATCCGATTTCCGCCAAACGTTTCCTGAGCTCCAACGGAAGGCTGTCCAGCTCGTCGGGTTCATCAACCCGGACATACGAGCTAGAGCCGATGTCTGTGGCAACGAAATCGAGGGGAGCACGGGCCACTTTAAATGGCCGCCGCGCTCGATCTGCTACGATGTGCTGTGTCAGGATTTGGAATCGCCAATTGAAAAGAAGCCCGATTCTTTGTACCGCCGTTAACTTCGTATCATGATCAGAACTAGACGTATTGGTTAAACAATCTGACTATGACGAAAAACGGGACAATACCTTTGAAGGTCAACCTCGATGATGGCCAAGAGGTCTATGGGGGTCTTCTCAGCACACTGCATGAGGAGGCAACACAGCTGTAATATGTTGTTCATATTGAGAAGTCGGGAATGAGGAGTTGGACGGAAAAAAACATACTGAAGCTGTAAGAGATGGATCGTCGCCAGTTTGAAGCTGATCCCATACAAAGGGGCCGAGGCGCCGATAGTCATTGGCAGTCATTAATGTCGACATAGTGACTAGAAGCTTCATAGCTTTCGACACGAACCCTTTAGAGAGTGATGCCATCAAAGGCTCCTGACGAACGAAGATGGCGACGAGGTCTGCCGAGCCCTCAAGAGAAGAATTGTCCATGGAATGAGACTTTTGTAACGATTTGGAAAGGAGCATCGTGCTTCGTCGCTAGAAACACGCATAAGTACAAGGATATCTATTATGGTTTGTGGTAATACCTGAGGTGTGGACCGAACACCTTCCTGTGCAGCGGCATACAAGCCTTGTAATTGGCCGATGGTACTTTTCTCTTGTTCTTCCGGATCCTGGCCGATCTCATCATCCATGTTGACGTCGATGTACCAGTCGACTATTCGATTGAGCCATGCCGCACTGACGGTGTAAGGTTAACCAAATGAAACAAAACAAAAAAATTGATTGGACTTACGGTTTAAGAGAACGAGTGAGCAGCCTGATCTCACGGAAGAGTATACAGAACAAGAGCCGTTGAGAAGGCGCTGTTAATGTAGTGCGTTCCTGGTGTCGATATTAGCAGTGAGTCGAGAATGAGCCTGCCAAATCTTCAGCCTGAATTTCGCTTACTCTGGCTTCAAGAAGGATCGCTAGCCGTGTTTCCAAGGCCACGACGAACTTCACTGTATCGATCAACCTACTCTCAGAGATCTATGGAAAGGGCTCAAATAAGCGAAGGGTGAAGCAAAGACTGGGCATGCACCCACAGATGAGGCCGTCTCTTTCTCGTGACGAGCAGCCTGGATACACCCAATCAACTCCAACATAACCACGTGCTGGCCCAACCTCGCCCTCGTCCAACTTCTTCCTGTCTCCGAAACAGGGTCTTTCTTGCCGCCATTGCTCATGAGCACGACAGACATCATCTCGGCATCCCTGACCCAGAAGTCTGGAAGGAACTTTGACACGATGGCAATAACACAAAGATGGTTGACTATTGTGAACTCTTTGGACGAGGCAGCGCACAGGAAGAGAGGTCTGTAAAAGATTTGAGGATATAATCGGGCGATGGTGTCCAAGAGATTTGTCAAAGGGATGCAGGGATAAGGTGGAGACCGTTCGACGAGTTTCTGGGAAAGCATCAGCACTATCCACATCAAGTGTCGACGAGAAGTAAACTTACATCGTATAGATGTGGCAGAACAAAGGAAACCATGGGTTGTCGAATTTCGTCGGGCAGAAGGCGGACTAAAGATCCCACTTTGAGGATAATATTTGACCAGTTCCCTGTCGACAGCTGGAATGGCAAGCGTGAGTGGCGCGACAACGGAAAATAACTAAGATCGGTCTCACAAACTCCTGGAGGGTCTTTTCAAGGGATAGTTTCCAGGTTGACGATCCGCGGTACCATTGAGTAACGAGGGAAAGGCCCCATCTGGTGGGCTCTCTAGCTTTATCCATGCAAATCAACTCGAGCACCGCATTAACGACGTTGGCTCTTGCATCCGAATTGACTACGTTGCCCAACTCGTCCATGTCAGGAATGAGCTTTCCCTGAAGTATCCGTGCAGCGCACTGTGCCCTCAGGATATAAGCCGATTGGTCGAGAGGCACGAGAAGGAGGCTCAGAATGGCACGACTTATACTGTTGAGGCTCCGTCCATGGATTTCTGACATCAGAGGTGTGAATTTGGTTTTCTTAGGACTCTTGACCCAATATTGCTGCAGAAATTAGGTCAGACGTTTAACACCAGATTTAGATGGCATCGCATCTCACCTCTAGGACTCTCTCGAATAACCACAGGCGACTCTCATCGGCACAGTCTTCCAGGCATCGCGCTAGAGCTTCCAAGAATATGCCTTCTCGTATGCAAAGCCAATCTTCTTTGGAAGAAGCAACTGCATCGTACTCCTCCTGAACGAAAGTGGATTCCAATTCACCACAGCAGCCAGAACGGACTTGCGAGATCATGTCCATAAGAAGATTTAGCTCCTCCTGAGCGGCTGGAGAACTGGATAGAGGTCGTAAATTTGGCAGAAGGGTGAAGAGGCCCTGCGCCAGCGTTTGAAAACATTCCGGCGTAGTCACAGAATAGTTCGTTTCCGGTGGTATAAGAAGACCCCACAGAATACTCAAAATCCTCGTTCTCAGGGTGGAGGGCGGAATACAGGCTGCTTTGCAAAACCATAAATAGCGCTCGACTCCCGTTCCCTATACAATGACATGTGATGAAACAGACAGTCGCCACGAGAATTCATTGAATTGAAACTAACCTCGTCGTACGGAGGCCATGTACGTGTAATTACCTCGACCGCTTCAATCGCCGCCCATCTCTCATCGTCCGAGTGTGAGCCGCGCTCCAAAGTAAGAAATGGAGTCAAGAGGGTTGATAAAACCAGAGACTCCCTAGCAAGATTGGTGAAAATAGATTTTCCATTCAGCGGCGAAGTTGCATATTGCAACAAGGTCTGATAGAGCGGCCTCACGGATGGTATCGGGCGGTAGGTCGTCGAAATAGACCGGAGCGACTGGGGCCTAAAGTTCCTGGTCCCGGTCTGTTTGTCTGCGCCTGCTGTACCAGAGGAGGCAAGTGAAGCATTAGATATGAATGCTAATTGTAGCGTCGATCCAATGGTGTTCTGGGCGACCTTCATCTTGTTGGGATCCGCGTAGCGGATGGACCAACAGACTTTTTCAAGCTCCTGCGCGAATTTCTTCTGCTTACTGTCGAATTCTCGAGCTTGCTCCACGACCTGACGAAAACCAAGACGCGCCAGCCGAGACAGTTTCGGTGTCTGGTTTCGACCTGGAGCAACCTGGACAGACGTAGCAAGCGCCTGGGGTGGTGGTGTAGCTGTTCGAATTGGCCTTGAAAGGACATGTTGGCGCAGTTTGTTCCATCGTGCTCGAGCGGGTGTCACGCCAGCAGCCTGGGCAGCCGTAGCAGGCGCCTGAGGTAGTCGTGTAGTTGTTCGAATTGGCCTTGAAAGGACATGGTTGCGCACTTTGTCCCATCGTGCTTGAGCGGGTGTCCGGCCAGCTGCTGTACCAGAAGTTGTCGGCTCAATGAATTTGAGTGTTGGCTTCCCTTGCCGTTCAGGCGGGGGACTCGTGGCATCAAGGGATCCAGATTTCTCGCCGAATTCTACGGGAGACTCCGCTAGAGGAGCTCCCGTCCAGTTTTCTTGCATGGTTCCTTCATTGTCGATGATTTGGCGCAAAGCGGGTGGCAGTGGACGTATGCGAGGCGTAGTTTCTGAGTAATTTGTGGCCGTCCGAGAGTCAGAAGAGAGGACACGGTGTGGATTTTCCTTTCCGTCGCTCGGTGCCATGGCATTGGGTTTGGAATAATCCCGATACCGATACCTATCAAATCAAACACGTCAATGGATATATGTAACCAGTGCGGGCATTGTTTGACCAATACTGACTACTCCCTCGACCGTCCTGTCCATCATCGATCATCTTCCAAGTCACTGTACCAACGCTGGTCGTCAGTAAAACCATCTTGAAAATCGAGAACCGTGTATCCTTCCTGTCCTTGGCGCAACTGTTGAATGAAACTTTGCCAACTACTATTCGGACTCCAGCGTCTCTCGTGCTCCTTCGACTGAGTATCGTTCTGACATGATTTACTCGCTGGACCGCTCCTTTCTCCTCGGAGCGCAATACTGCGCATCAATCTCCGCGAGATGACGGAAACGAATTTTTCACTCAGTACGCGGTCATGGATTTCACATTATATCTTCGTTTACCCTGTTTGATTTCTGCGCGGTGCGTGAAGCATGACATCGTGATCGGCCACGGACGTGGTTGGCTCGTAGCGGCCGTGAAGCGCACAAGGGCCAAAGTTTGGAAGCGCTCGGCCTCAGCGATTCACATTGACAACTCAGGATAAATCCGTTCGTGCTTGTACGACGCAACACCTAGGTACTACCATCTTGTCAAGTCCTTCGAATTATCTACCGACCCTGTGGCCGTCAGTAGACAGAAGAAAAAGAATCTCTCGACCGTCGAAACGTTCACCTCAACATCGACCGTATCGCCAAAAGTCAGATAGTACCAAGGTTAGCAATGCTTTCGTGCGACCTCAGCGAACCATCGCTAACCGCTGTCAAATCCCCCAACAGACCACGAAAGACAACTCGACGATGGAGAAGCGTTCTGCCCAGCCATGGTCCAAATCCGCCACCGACGTATTCATTTATGGCTGGTTTTACGAAATTGATGACGACAAGATGATAGTGGACCTCGGAGTTTCTGTCGGACCTCCTGGGAAAGAGGACTCTCCGCCATGGTGGACTGTAATGCTTTCGATAGGGGGATTGGGCGCTGAAGGATTGTGTCATTCTTTCCTCGGGTCCATGCACATTCTGAGGCAGTGGCAGACAGCCTCGAAGCTTGCCGTTGACTTAATCGTCATATCACTTCTTTTTCGACGTGCTCCACTCCGGACTCCACCACGTCGCCCGGTCGACCTTCTTTCAACCGGGTATACGGTTGCTTAGCATTGCTCTGCAGAGTTTTTCTCGTACGGCATGACAGTGCTGTATGGATGTAAAGTGATTTTGCACATGCAATCAAATACCCGCTTTACAAGCTCAGGCTCAGCCCTAGGATTATAATTCAAATCTGGCCATAACACTTTATCGATATTATCAGTTACCTTCTACTTACTGATACTTAGTTCTGTACGCTTTCCCGCAAGATACGCTTGTGAGAAGCTTACGGGCGAAATGGTGTCAAAACGTTGTGCGCCCATCATTCAGGCCGGCTGTACTGAAGATGGGGGTAAGCAAGTTAGGCGTAGGCGAGTAAGAGCAGGGCTAACACTGGGAAAGAAATTGGGCGCCGGCCCTTTGGATCTGACTGCCATGAAAACATATACCACGCCACTTAACAGCAAAACGACGCTTGCGAATCGCTCACCAGAAGCAGGCACCGAGAACGTAGGAAGGGCAAGAGTTTAAATTAATCTTTCTAGCTTCGAGGTACAAGGGGTCTACGATAATCTTGTTGGGGTGAATATTTGTTACATACAAGTTATGTACTCGGCCGCAGCCGTCATGCGCGACGGAAGATAACGTGCTCTTGATTTTGTTTTAGGATGACGGCCATGGACGGGGAATAAGCCTTGCTGTTCTAGCTTTACGGGGTAACAACGAGTGGGGTATGAGCCGGGATACAGTATCGACGATGCAACAGCGATAGGACGGCAAAGCGAAGTTGAATCGAAAAGTCCTTGAAGAAATGCGATGGAGAATGCCTGAACGGAACTCGGCGTTGGTGGAGTCGAATATGGTATATGATAGCCGAGACGGGCGATCGTGCCGGCGAACGTGTATCGGTGGTGGGGTGTATGGGAATGATGGTAATACTTTTGGATTTGGGTTTGGATTATGCTGAATGCCATGGTCGAGAAGTGCTGAGACGATGCCGAGGCCGAGGAATGTCGTCAAGACAGCTCCTCATCTAGTAGGGCGGACGCTTGAACTCGTTGCTGATTTGTTGTGCCTCGGGGTCGTAGGTATCGCTCTTTACGATCTGGCCTGCTGCGTCGTACTCGAGGTATGATTTGTCTGAGGGACTTTCGAACGTTTCCATCTGGACATGCTGT
The DNA here is from genome assembly GCA_018850815.1 of Asterophora lycoperdoides. Lineage (NCBI taxonomy): Eukaryota > Fungi > Basidiomycota > Agaricomycetes > Agaricales > Lyophyllaceae > Asterophora > Asterophora lycoperdoides. The sequence goes on from JABCKJ010000016.1 coordinate 123,952, forward strand.
CCGTCAGTCAATCTTGATAATTTCCCCTGTAATGTGGGGATGTTCACGCACCTGGACATGGACTCCCTCGGGAGGCGCCGTAGAAACCTTCGTCGAGATTTTGGGACGCATGATTGTCCCACCGCCGGAGCGGAAGGCTAAAGTTGAACCTTGCGTAGTGCTGACGAGGGTTAATAGTGCATCGATGGCGAGAAGGAAGCAGACATACGCAAAAACTTCAGGCCCTTGGGAGGTGTAGTTGGATAACCGCCGGACAGCGCGGCAGGCGACGATCTGAGTTGAGAGTGATAAGCATGAACCACATGACGATCCAACGAAGACTAACGGAGGAGGCGATAGCGGCCGGGACGTTGGCAATAATCGACATCACCGGGTTTAGGTTAAGAAGCATGAAGATCTAGTGGCTTGTTAATCAGGCGATTGCCCTAAGTTGTATTTATGCTCACAGTTGCAATCAAGTTCGCCAAAAAGCTTTACCAAAAATCGTTCTCAATATCCCAGGCATTCGCAAAGAGAAATGAACGAACGACGCACGCAATGGCGAAGTAGATCAGGCCATCGTTAAAAATGAGCGTGACGAGCCGAGAGCTATTTGCAGAGCCAAGGAAAAGCTTGAACGCTGTAAGGCAGAGAACGCAGAAGTCGAAAACCATGGAATAAATGAAGGTGATGGCAAGGAGGTTGTTGTCGGTGGAGGTAATGACGCAGCCTACTTCTGGAACCCATTCCGCTTTCAAAAGAACACCTTTGGACAAGCACGGGGTCACGCAGTGGCGCATACGAAGGGGCAAAATTTCTCGCACCATGTAAGAGAAGAGACCAATGACCGAGGATTACGCCAACGAGAGGGACCACGATATACCATCGTTGAGACCACACGGCTATTCTACAAAAATGTCAATATTGATAGATTTAAAGGCCTTGTAGGCGCATATACGCACGTTCGGAGCGAGAGATTGATGCTAGCAAGGCCGATGGCAGCATTGCCGAAACACTATTATGGAAGTCAGCGCCTGGGACGAGCAGGCTGGAAAATGACTTTACTGACTTGATTGAAGGTGTACAGCCCCTGACAATTGATCTCACTGCAAACCGCTCGACAAGGAAACAAAGTCGCGGATGTTGTAAGACTCACGTTGTGACATTCAAGGCAATGGCACTGTAAAAGCCATCGTACCCGAGTTCATGAAAGAAAAAAGGTGACGCACATTCCCATCAAAGCAAACAATAGACAGTATCGGTTTAAGAAATAGAAAATCTGACGAGATTTGTGAGCCTGGAGATGAATATGGCAACGAATGAAATACCATTGGCCAGCGGAACTTTTTCTTCCCAGAAAGATATTGCCAATCGAAGTCGAGCGAGGTGAACCATTCCCAGCTAGATACCGAGGAGTCAGTGAAGCCAGGAGGCTTGAAAACGCGCCACGCACATATAAAGCCCCAGCAAAGCGTGCATAAACTTGTTAAATGCAGCTACAAAGAAATCATTGACATATCTGGCAGAAGAAGAACGACGACGTACCGGCATCTCTCTGAATCTCCTCAGGTGAGCTCCAGTCGACCATTGTGGCGAGTAAAAATGAGAGTCAAGCCTTGAAGGGAGCTTGGGAAGGCTGAGGACCAGGGACCGGAGGAGCGCCGAACCTTTATATCTGTGACAAGTGGGGTTAACGTTATGGACCTGGATTCATGCTTCTTCTGCCTGAGAACACAAAGAACTTAGAAGACAGCCCTTTCGCTTACCGCCCACAGCGAAGTAAGATTAAAACTAGGCGATGCCACGTCTGCCACCGTTCAACCTGGAAGTTCAAGGTTAAAGCTCAAAGACACCTCAAAGACCCTCACGACCTTCACCCTGCCGTTGCTGCCCCTCGCGGCGTGGCGTTCAAAAGCGTGATTTATGACGCTTTCCTGACAAGGTGTATCGATAAACACACTAGCCTGGTAATGGGAAGTCGAAGGCTCCGTCGAATCTGGCTTTGGGGTACAGATAACTCGAGTCTACACCCCAATGACCGTAAGTAGGCCGTAAATAGGCTGTAGCCAAGTAGCCAGTAAGTAGGGTTCACCATACTCCGTAGTCCGTAGTCCAAGGGCCAGATTTAGGCCCGATCGAAAGATTCATTCCCAAAAGTTTGAAGTAGGCGACATGTCACATCAATGATCATTTTTTTCGGGGTCCGCTCCGCCGCCGGGTCCCTTGCATGTTCCCCCACCATCCACCCCACTCATCTACATAGTACTCAGCAATCATCGGTGCATCCAAGTAACAGCCCACCAGTCCTAGCCTGACGAAAACCAAATCCAGCTCGGAATTACAGAGGTCATCAAGTTTCAAGCTTTTCCATGCCCCATCATTCTGCAACACGCGCTAAGTCTGGTCCTGGGTCGGCTGTCTCGACGGAGCAACTTTTTTTTCTCGTACGCAGCACCAGAGAGGTCGCCGTTGCGTACCTCTTGGGAGAATCAACCTTCTTTCCATCACTCCTGACTTGTTGCCATTTGGCACGATCGATATTAGACCTAGTATCAATTCGTTTGTTCAAACTTCAAAGTGCCTGTCTGGATCATTCTGTGACAACTTGCCAGGTTGCCTCAGCCTCGACCGTACTTCATCATGTATCATGGACGATACCTGCTCCCAACTTGCTCCCGCTGCCGCAGCACACCCTGAGATGATTATCATACGCAGAGCCGTATTCTATGTTGCGCCCAACGAAATCTTCTCGCATCGCATTTCGTGGATTGATTAGGGCGTCGAAAATGATCAAATCTTTTATGTTCAATAACGTGGCTAATGCCTTGTTCTTACTATGAGGTGAATCAAATCTATGATCCGAATCGCAGACAATTCGCAGATCCAACTTGATTCGCCAATTAGCTGAACGGAGAGCATTAGACCCCACTTCTCATCGACGGTTTGTCGCTGGTCATGACCAGCATGCTGCAACTTCTGAATTACACCTTATTTGACCGTGCACGAACAGACGGACTGGAAAATGCCAAACTTAGCGCTCCTTCGCACTCTTTGTGATCGCCGCTTCGCCTGTGGGTGCTGTGAGCAGAATCTGTCGCTAGAGGGCCGAAAAGGACATGCATTCTCCGACATCACGCCATTGACAGGGGTTTGAGTACGGTGGAAATTCGAAGGCTCAGGCCCGACTATCAAAGCCATGCTTGAAACTCTGGGAGGCAACTACGGTATGTACATACATTCTCATTAGCATTAATTGGATGAGTCGCGAGTCACGATAAGTCCTCAGCCTATCAGACGTCTGGTTTTTTCTCTACAGCCAGGTGACCTCCATCCGATATGCATTTGAGGATATTTGACTCCGGTATGAATGTTTACGATCGCAGATCTGCGATCAGATGAGACGGAACCAAATGCCAAATGGGAGTATATGCAGACGGCGATGTGACTTCGGTAACCATCAGCAAATCGGGGAACTTCATATCTTGCTACACGGGCGCACCGGTCTGTTATAAATTTTATCAAAGTCTGGCTCTTCAAAAAATTCTTATCAAATCTTGAAAAAATTCCAAACGTGTGCAGCTTCAGCATTTGTAAGAGCGCTCCCTGTACAAGATTCTTACAAGCGCTTGTAAGGATATCTCAAAACTGGTAGAGGTCACAGGGCAGGGATATACCCGCTGTTGCCCCTTTTCCGCTGCCATTCCACTGCCCATTTGAATCGTCACGCCGAGGAATGAACACAAACAATTCAGATATATTATTAAAAATTACAAAACTTCCGTTGTATGAGAAGTACAGATATCATCGGACCAAATCACAGGGGAATTTATCCTGCAAGATCTCATGAGTGGGGTTGGAAAACAGAGCTCGCAAGTCGATGCTCATGCATGATGTCGGCAAGGGTGCCGCGTCGGGTCTCCACTGGTTGTTGGGCCATGCCATTAGAATAATCTGAGAAGGATGTATCAGCACCGGGGTCTAACAAAGCGAACACGATGCCAAACCAAGTGTATGGAGATGCGAGTAGCCATGACGAGGGGGGCTGACAGACCCGGGAGAATATGTGGTCAGCAGGTAAGGCCTGTTGTAAGATGATGGTGTGGCTGGGGGGAATGGACTGCCAGAAGCAACAGGCTGCTGTGCAACTTGAGGAATAAGGGGAAGAGAATCGTGAGGGAAGAGGTGGCGTTCCTCCGCAATGGCCTCGTCAATGAAGCTGGAACAGTGATAAATGAATTGAAAGACCGTTTCACTGAATGAAAAAAAAAGGTACGAAGCCCAGCCCCCAACTTTGATATCACAGCCCCAAACCTCGTTCTGCTCATCAAAGAATGTGGTAACCCGAGCCCACCAATCTTCGCCTTCGGCAGGGCACCGTTTTCTTGATTGTGGAGCCGTCTCGTGTTTGTCACTGGAGTCAAGCTCGAGAGCCGTTCGCGGCCGTTTGTTGGAGGTGTCCATGTGGAGAAGGCCAATGTGTTTTCGTCCAAAATGTTGCTAAAATTTGTAAATATATGTGTGTGCAACACGACTCCTGTCTTACCAGTATAGCGACATGAAGAGCGTGGGCTGGAGTGACATTCTCCGTAGAGCCTGTAAACTTACGCATGGCACTGGTCATGCACTGAGACAATCCACATTGTTTAGGGCCAGGAATGAGCGAGTCGCGGATCTGGGACAGCAGCAACGCAAGAGGTTATCAACAGATGAGTGACAAAGGTATGAGATACTCACATGGCTGCGCAAGGCAGTCTTTGCATAAGATGCCTGGGTTCCCGCAAATACCCTCAGTGACTTCGTGCGGGATGCATGCGAGAAGACAGAGGACAGGTCGTTGGTCTTCTGATTTTGCTTCAATTGTTTCTAGCAAGCGATGAGAGGAGGAACATCGAGAAAATGGAACTGAAACTACCACTACATCGCTCGCAAGTGCATCATTGTCAAAATCTGTTCGTTTTGGATCCCACACCAAGAGTTTGGCCATATCTGTCACCGCCGTCTCCAAGGTGTCTGAGTGAAGGGCAAATTTGCAGGAAAAAAGCACACACCTTTTGAGGCTTCGTCATCTCGATCTTATGGGTCAGTGTTTGCTGAACGTCTTCTATGACATTGGTCCAAGCGGTATAGGGGACCTGGTTCTCCATAATGCTCTGTTGAAGTTGATAGATGGTTGCCTGCTGATGGACTGCCACAAGACAGTACTCCAACGGAAGGGCTGACGTGAGCTAGCATTCAGAAAAAGGCGGTCAGTGAAAAAATTGTGAATAAGGCAATCTTCTACCTTCAGGAATTCATGCAAGGCCTTTCGATATTCAGGCTTGAGCCCCAATGTAGTGGCCATAGTGTCAACAAATAGAACGGGGTCCTGTGGGTGGGTACGCTGTGTCGTGGATGCTCCGGGGGATGGGGTCTGTCCACGGTCTTCACTCGAGCTCGAGTGTGCTCTTGGTGTTGGCCACTGACTGACACCACGGGTATGGTATGAGCGACCTGACTCGGGATGATGCAAATGACTCTGTGCCATGTCAGATGAGATGAGCTGGGGAAAAACGACACTGACAAGCTTTATAAACCATGCAGTCGCCAGTCGGGCGGAGCAAGGAAAGGTCAAACAGGGTGACGGTAGGGGCAATTACAGTTGCAAAACGATGTTCGCTGCGCAATTAAGGACAGAGCATAACACATGAGAGGCGAAGAAAAACTTGGGCGTTGAAAAGTGGTTCAAGTTGAACTTCAGAATGTGACTGGTCACACAAAATAATCACACTCAATGTCGATTTGAGTCTTGGGTGTAAATCTGATGAGATATGAAGAGCAGAGAAGTTATGAGCGGAAAGTATGGACATTATACTGGGAAGGACTATTGCTATTGTAGTGTGGCATAGACGAAAATCCCCCCAGATCGAAACACGACTGTGGCGTTTCAGTCCTCGGCACAATTTGCACAGGATGGCGAAGCCGACTGGAGCCTTGTGCAGGTCTAGGAGTAGGCTGAGCTGCAGGCTGTGATGAAGACATGGAAAGTCGGCCTGAATCGGATTTTTTCTTTGACACCGATTGTGCTTTGCGATGGTCAATCTCACATTTTATGGCAGCATTGACAATATTGCTGTGATCATGTTGTGAATAGGGGATTCGACTGAAGGGCTCAAGCCATGCCGAATCCCTCATTTGAGCTGTGTTGAGAATGAGATCGTCACGAGATATGTGGGTGATCTCCAGTGCTTTCTCTGTCGTCCTCTCGCACTCTTGATAGGTGAGACGAGTCTTGGTTGGCCTACAATTATTATCAACGCAGTTGTGCTGCAGGTTGACCATGCATTTCACTGCCTTCAAATGGGTATTAGAGAGTAGTTGAACCATGAATGTGGAATAACTGTTGAACGTTACCTTTACATTCAAGAAACAATGCTCGGGGAGAGTACTGACACGCGGCATTTGATATTGAGCGTGTGTTTCTCCAACAATTGCAGGCTGCACAAGGATCAAGTCCGCCTTCCCAAATCTTTCCGCCTCGCTCCCAACAACCTGTAGAATCTCTATGATCTTTCCAACACGACGATACCTGCCTTGAGGGGTATTGTCTTCCCAGATAATCCAGGCATTTGCTTTACACAAGAGGTCGCCATGTAAGCTAACAGCCTGTGGGGTTCGGAAAGACGTAGAGCCTTGATAGAAGTCAGGAAGCCTTAGATGCCTGGATGACATCGTATCGGCCCAAGGTTTTACTTCACCAAGTTTTGTGCACAAGCCTATGGCGCAATAATTACCTGAGAGCAGGAGGAGATGCAGGACAGAAACATACCTGTCCTTTTTTCGGGATTTACAAGGCTTTCTGGCCCGTGGAGCCCGAGAATACGAGACCCAAAGTACGATACATTGAGTAACCCCCGAGGTGCAGTGTTCGCAGCCCTCCACTTCATCCCAGGTGTAGACGTGAGTGAAATCCAGTCCGACTGATCAGACCAGTCACTAAGGTCACTGAAGTTTGGACGGGACATGAATAGACCACCACTGAGCAGATGCCGAATGCGATTTCCACGGGCCATACGGCTAGCAATATCCCGCGATAGAGCATGTCGATTGCTGTGGATGCTGCAAGCTCTAATTATGGCATTAAAAGACTCAAATCCTTCAGTAGCAAACAACATTGCTGGTCCAAAACGGCGAATATGCTCGGGAAGATGTAGGATGACGTGGAACTTTGGTTTGTTGAACCACCGAGGAGTGAGGATACATGTGCAATTGAGAAAATGGTCAATGGCTTTCTCGAGCTTTGTCTGCAATGTGACAAGTCAGACTACAACGACGTGCGGAGGTAAAGATGGACATATACCAAGTAATTATTGATATCGTGAATATGAGGCTGCCAGACAAGGGCCACCAAAGAGCCCAGAGCACACCATAATTCAATGTTCTCCTTTATCATGAGGTCATGAAGGACAAATGGCACGACTTGGGCAATGACCCGAAAGTCTCAACCTGTCAGTGAACCGGCGTAGTTGACCAGAGTAGGTCCGGAAAGTGGTGATATACCAAGTCCTGACACGTCGACAGAGGAAAGTCGTGTGATGAGCAATTCTCGGTCAGACTTCTTGATACGAGCGATGGTGTCTCGCCAGAAATATTTGACAAAACTGAGAAGAATTATGTGCAGGATCTCTACTGGTGTGTCGGTGTGGGGATCAAGGCCTAGGAGCACTGGTAGTTAGCAATACGGAGAAGCCTACAAGTTAGAGCCCATACCCTTGATCCGCCAGACGGGGCTGATGGTGTCGGGTGGGAAGGAAGCAATGAGCTCAGCAATCTCCTGTTTCTTCTGCGTTTTGTTTTGGCCTCGCTTGGTCGACACAGCAAAAATATGATCCAAAAAGAAGGCTTGGAATGTATCTTTAATGCCGCTTCGAGTCTTCATGCGCTTGAATTCTGCTTGCCCCCCAATCTTACAGTCTTGTACAAACTGCGAACAGAGCTCTCCAGTAGTTTCAAGCTTGTTATGCAGGATACCTGGCTAGGAGATATTTTCAGCATCGAAATGTGGCTGAGTGTGATGCGGCCGTTGAACTTCCGAGAGCTGGGACGGCTCCCGAGACCTACGCAGGTCTCAGGGAGGGAAGTCGCAG